>SJYT01008743.1:41976-89062 GCA_006410635.1 Cephalophus harveyi
GGGATTATATTTACTTTCCTTTATTTGTTTTCTATTTCAACTTGTCAAAGAGAAGTCTTCCTGGGCAGGCCGTGGTATAGTCATTAAAAAAGAAATCCAAAGTAGGAAGCCTTAGTCTGGAGCATAATTCTGTCTCAACTAAGTTGAATGCGTCATTGGAAGCATAGGGTTGAGTGTGAGCTGGCCCAGTGCTGCCATCTGTCTTCTAAGGGCATCACATCTTTCCTACCCTCACTTTTGTGGGGATACTTTTCCTTAGTAGATTCCAAAATGATGATTCTTCCTAAGATCGCC
The DNA here is from genome assembly GCA_006410635.1 of Cephalophus harveyi. Lineage (NCBI taxonomy): Eukaryota > Metazoa > Chordata > Mammalia > Artiodactyla > Bovidae > Cephalophus > Cephalophus harveyi. Next base: position 42,271 of record SJYT01008743.1, read on the forward strand.
TCATAGCATCTCAGATTTCCATCATATATTTTTTCTGTGGATTAAATCAGGGGTTCTCAACTTCTAGGACCTTCTAGGTCTAATAATCTGAGGTGGAGCTGATGTCATGATAATAGAAATAAAGTGCACATTAGATGTAATACACTTGAATCATCCTCAAACCGTTCTCCTCCCCTGGTCTGCGGAAAAAAATTGTCTTCAATGAAACCTGTCCCTGGTGCCGAAAAGGATGGGGACCTGGATTAAATCACCACTCATTCAGAACTGGGTCCACTTGTTCTATTATTATTCTAATTGAATGATATTATATCAATACTTACCATGTTGCTTTAGGGGTGACTCTCAAAGCTAACTGCTAAAAGGAAAGGAGATGAGCTGTGGAAAACATTCCAAAAATGACTTAGAGTATGCTAAATTTAAGGTGTATATTGCAATAGCCACCTGAGTAGTTGACTATCATACCATGCAATAATCCGTGTCTGATTGATTGCTTTGGCTCGACATTTATAGAAAAGCATGTTCAGCATAAGTCACTTATATGCGTTTTCTTTTCTTTTCTTTCTTTCTTTCTTTCTTTTTTACTAAATAAAGACAATGATTATTTTGTCAAGATCAGGTATCCTCAAATACTTATTTCAGAAAGATAAAAATAACTTATTGAATTCAGAGCTGTCTGGTCCCTTACCAGTCCTGAAAATACTGCGTTTGTGATCTTTCAAAGCTCTAATGTCTTTAGGACAACACAAAAAAATATAGATTGTGTACCACCAACAAATCAGAAATGTAAAAATATAGTCTGTGCACCATCAACAAATAAAAATATTTATAGACTTCTTCCTACACAGGAGAGAGGAAAGAAAAGCTGTCTGTAGAGACCAAAACGTACTGAAGTGGAAGTGAGGAGAGGAATAGCAGAAAAAGAAATAGACTCTACTATTTTGTAATGTCTCAGGGAGGAAGAAAGGCCTCTATGTGGTACATGGAGAACGGGGTGGGAGCTGGGGAATACCCAGGGCAACTCAATGAGGTAGTCAGCCCCAGAAGAGTCTAGAAGAATCAGAATGAATTGGATAAAATAGTCATTCCTCCTTGAATGTTAAAGCACCAATTGATCAATAAAAGTTACAGTTCACTTGTTAAAGCTGGACTAATTTATATAAATGTTATAACTTAAATGCTTCTCAGGTGGCTCAGTGGTAAAAAATCCGCCTGCAATTCAAGAGACAGGAGATGTGGATTCAATCCCTGAGTTGGGAAGATTCCCTGGAGGAGGAAATGGCAACCCACTCCAGTGTTCTTGCCTGGAGAATCCCAGGGACGGGGGAGCCTGGTGGGCTGCCGTCTATGGTCGCACAGAGTCGGACACGACTGAAGCGGCTTAGCAGCAGCAGCAGCAGCAGGAGGTGCTGGGCAGTGGTTATATCCTAAATTACATGGACATATTTCAGTATGACTAAATATGAACATCAATCAGTATGGCTGTCCTAACATGTACTGGTTGGATATTAACAGGTCCCAACTCAAAAATTCTATCCGTAGGATTTTTCTCAGAGGANCGACTGAAGCGGCTTAGCAGCAGCAGCAGCAGCAGGAGGTGCTGGGCAGTGGTTATATCCTAAATTACATGGACATATTTCAGTATGACTAAATATGAACATCAATCAGTATGGCTGTCCTAACATGTACTGGTTGGATATTAACAGGTCCCAACTCAAAAATTCTATCCGTAGGATTTTTCTCAGAGGAAATGAGCCCCAATACTGAAAATACTATGTGCATCATGATAGTCACTGTGAGAACTCATAGATCGTAAAGCAACTGGGAATAACCTGTATATTCCATAGAGGGTGATTTAAGTTTTGATGTACTTAGTCAACAGAATATTATGCAGTTTATAAAATGATCATTATGAAAGGTTTATAATAACAATTCTGTAATACAATGTTGAGTTATAACACTGTGTTTATGTGTTGCATATATGTATTTAAAACATGCATATGGGTGCAGTAGCAACCATATTTTCTGTTGCTTGCTATCTGGGGTTTTATTAAGTATGGACTCAATGGAAACTCCAAAACCTTTTTCACATACACTTGTGTTCAACCAAATCTTTTCAAACTTTTGCAGTGGGTTAAAAAGTAATAGTTTAGGGACAGAATTTTAAGTTGATCTTTATGAACGTTTGTCTTGCATGTTTAAGCCCACTGTTCAGACTGTCCATATTCTATTAGCGTAGGTATTCTGCCACCAGAGCCCAAAGCCCAGGATTCACTCTTGTTAGCTCTCTTGCCTTATCTCCTGATTATGCCTTTACCAGCACCATCTTCAAAATCTGTCTTGAATCTGCCCTCTCTCCCAGCTTCCACTATACCACACTATTCTAAACAGACCCCACCTCCTGTCTTGATGCTTATGATAGTCTATCAGCTTCCATTGCCACCCCATCTAGAGAGCCCACAAGCTGTTCCCCACCCACCAGCTGGGGTGAGCCTTCTGGCACATCTACCAGATCTCTTATGCTCCGGCTTAAAACTGTCAAATGGCTCTCTGCATCTCTTAGAATAAAACTCAGATTCTTGCCAAGGTCTCTGTCTCCTACCTGACTTGGCCCTTGTCTGCATCTCTAAGCTCATCTTTTCCCCTTCTCCCATCACATGTGAAATCCCTTCAGCCACTCTCTTTGGTTTCTTCCCTAAAGCACATCAGACTCATCCGAACTCTAGGCATGTGCCCAGATTATTCTTTCTGTCTGAAAACCTTGCCTCCAGAAACTTCAGCCCCAGACTCCTTCTTATCATTCAGGTCTTAGACAAGTTAGTTGGTATTTCTATATGTGTTAAAACTTGTAGGTATGTAAGGGCTTCCCAGGTGGCGCTAGTGGTAAAGACCCTGCCTACCAATGCAGGAGATGCAAGTTTGACCCTGGGGTTGGGGAAGATTCCCTGGAGGAGAGTACAGCAGCCCACACCAGTATTCTTGCCTGGAGAATCCCATGAACAGAGGAGCCTGGCGGGGTTGCAAAGAGTTGGACACAACTGAAGCAACTTAGCATGCATGCATCATGTAGGTATTTAATATGCAGGACTCTTTACACGTGCAAATGCTATGAAATATCTCCTTTTAACGGGAAGAAATTGGAGATAGCATGAAAACTTGCTCCTCATTGGCTTGATCCATGTATTTTTTTTTTTTTTTCCTGATACATTTCTTCTGTGGCTTCTCATTTTAAGAACAGTTGGAAGGTAGGCAAATTGTTTTTTGAGTATTACGGTTGCATTTGTCAATAGGCATTTGTTTAATGCAGGACTTTATTTAAGCCATTTAATAAGGGGTCAAACTGTGTGTATAATAGTAGAGACAAAGAGGAATGAAATGTATGTGGCTGCCTGAAGTTTCTTATTGCTAAGCTTCCAGCAGAGAAAGCTTGAGATGCATGCTCTCCTATCTGAGAAGCTGCTAGAATGGTGAGCATGGTAGAAATTGGACCAAAGATAGTGGATACATTTATAAATTTGCATCTGTGATTGTATATTTTCCGTTTTGTGTGTATCATTGTTGCTTTGATTATGCTAATCAGCATTGTGGTTGTTACTTTGTTTTAGCTAATTCAGATGAGAATAATTTTATTTTATGAAAACTCATTTTTCCTTAATGTTTTGAAGTACAAAATAGACATTTAAATTTGTTTGTAAAAGTTGAAAATAACCTTTAAAATGAGTATGCGTTCATGCTAAATTGCTTCAGTCATGTCCAACTCTTTGTGACCTTATGGACTGTAGCCCATCAGACTCCTCTATCCTCATAGAGGAAGAATTCTTGCCTCCAGGCAAGAATACTGGAGTGGGTTCCCAGACTCTCATCCAGGGGATCTTCCTGACCCAGGGATTGAACCTGTGTCTCTGGCACTACCTCACTGCAGACGGATTCTTTACCACTAACCCACCAGGGAAGCCCTTTAAAATGGGAGGCAGATTTAAGTCTCTACTCATCATAATTAAGTTTAAAATGGGAGACAAATTTAATTCTGATGAGTAGAGACTTATTGGATATTGTGACATCAATATCATAAAGTGTGTGGGAAGAATAAAAATGATTCTGCATGTGACCAATAATTTATTATCAACAAAATAGATTGTGATAGCTATGTTTTATGTAAGTCCTATTGTAACCATAGAAAATATTTATGGAAGATTCAAAAAAGAAAATAAGAATGGATCAAAGCATGACACTACAAAATAGCCATGAAGAACCCGGAAATACAGCAAGAGAGACAAAGAGGAACACAAGAAATACAAAACAGAAAACAGTTATTAAAATGACAATAATATACCTCTCTATCAGTAATTACTTTAAATGTAAATGAATTAAACTCCCTAATCAAAATATAGAGTGACTGAATGAATTAAAAAAACACCTACACACTAAATCATTTTGTTTTTTTAATTTGTAATTTATTTTAATTGAGGTATAATTGATTTACAATATTGTGCTGGTTTTAGATGTACAACAAAATGATTCAGTTATTTTTTTAGACTACATTCCATTATAGGTTTTTACAAGATATAATTCCCTGCACATGCATGCATATTCAGTTGTGTCCAAGTCTTTTGAGACCCCGTGGACTGTACCCTGCCAGGCTCCTCTGTCTGTGCTGTATAGTAAATCCCTGTTGGTTATCTATTTTATATATAGTATTTATATCTGTTAATCCCATACTCCTAATTTTCCCCTACCTTCCCCTTTGATAATCATAATTTTGTTTTCTATGTCTGTCTGTTTTTGTCTTGTACCTAGATTCATTAGCATATTTTAGATTCCACATATAAGTGATAGTATTTGTCTTTGACTCTCTTCACTGAGATATTCTCTAGGTCCATTCATGTTGTTGCAAATGGCAATATTTTGTTCTTTTTTTATGACTTTGTATTATTCCATTGTGTACATATACACCACATCTTCTTAAGCCAGTAATCTTTGATGGGTGTTTGGGTTTCCATGTTTTGGATATTGTAAATCATACTGCTTTCAATATTGGGGTACATGGCTAAATCAGTTTAGATTTAAGGACACACATAAGCAGGAAGTAAAATGATGGGAACATACTTCCATGCAAATGGTAACGAAAAGCAAGCAGAAGTAGTTGTAATTATATCAGATGAAATAGATTTTAAGTCAAAACTGTAACAAGAGTCAAATAAGTACTTTGCATAGTAATAGTCAATCTACCAGGAAGCTATAACATGTATAATAAATATGTAAGCACTCAACCTTAGAGCACCCAAATACAAGAAGCAAATATTAGCAAGACTAAAGGGAGAGAGAGACAGTGACATAATAGTAAAAAAAATATTCAAAATCTCACTTTCAAGAAAGAATAGAACATCCAGACAGAAGATGAAAAAACAGAGGACTTGAGCAATGTTATAAACCAAATGGACCAGACAGACATACTTGGTATGATTTTAATCTTCTTAAATTTTTTAAGACTGGTTTTTGACCTCTGTATAATATTCACACCAAAGCAACAGATGACACATTCTTAAGAACACACAGAATATTCTCTAGGATAGATGGTAGGTTAGGTCAAAAACCAGTCTTAAGAAATTTAAGAAGATTAAAATCATACAAAGTATATTTTCCTACCATAGTGAGATGTAACTACCAGTCAATAACAGAAGAAAAAAGGGAAAATTCACAGATAAGTGAAAATTAAACAGCAAGTTCTTGGACAACCAGTGGATCAAATAAAAAATGGACAGGCAAATTAGGAAATATCTTCAGTCAAAGGAAAACAAAAATACAATGTAGTAAAGCATATGAAAGTGGCAAAAACAGTAGAAGCTGGGTTCCTTTTATAATGATAAATGCCTATATTAAAAAAGACAAGACTTCCGTGGCAGTCCAGTGGTTGACTTCACCTTCCAATGCAGACGGTACATGTTCAGTCCTTGGTCAGAGAGCTAAGACCCTACAGGCCTTGTGGCCAGAAAACCAAAGTGTAAAGCAGAAGTAATATTGTAACAAGTTCAATAAAGACTTAAAAATGTTCCTTATTAAAAAAAAATATATAGATGAAGGACACTTGAAAAAATCGCAAGCATCCTAACTTTACACCTCAGAGAACTAGAAAAAGAACAAGCTAAGCCCAAATTTAGCAGGAGGATGGAAATGATAAAGATTGGAGCAGAAATAAAGAGTAGAAAAACAAACAAAAAAAAAGAGTAATGAGTTGGTTTATTAAAAAGATAAATTGACAAACCATTAGCTAGACTAACCAAGAAAAAAAGACTCCAAATCAGAGATGAAAGAGGAGATATAGGATGTCACAGAAATAAAATGGATTGTGTATGGCAAAACCAATACAGTATTGTAAAGTAAAATAAAGTAAAAAAAACAAAACAAAAACAATTATACCACAACAGATGAGATAACCTAAAAGAAATGGATACATTCCTGGAAACAACCTACTAAGACTGAATTGTAAAGAAATGAAAAATCTCACCATACATGTAACTAGTAAGGAAATTGAATCAATAATCAAAAACCTCCCAATGAGAAAGGGCTAAGGCCTGATGGCTTAGCCATCAGGAATTTTGGAGAATTCTTCCAAAAATTTAAAGGATAATGAAAGCCAATCCTTTTCAAACTCTTCCAAAAAGTTGAAGACAAAGAAAGACTTCCAGACTAACTTTTTGAGGTTGACATTACCCTGATGCCAAAGTCAGACAAAGACACTACAAGAAATATACTACTACAGGGCAATCCCTTGGAGGAGGAAATGGCAACCCACTCCAGTATTCTTTCTGAGACAATTCTGTGAACATAGAGGCCTGGTGGGCTATAGTTTGTGGGGTCACAAACAGTTGGACATGACTTAGCTACTAGGTGCACACGCACAAGGTGATATCCCTGGTGAATATAGACGTAAAAATTCTCAAGAAAGTGCTGCTGCTGCTGCTGCTAAGTCGCTTCAGTCATGTCTGACTCTGTGCGACCCCATAGACGGCAGCCCACCAGGCTCCCCCATCCCTGGGCTTCTCCAGGCAAGGACACTGGAGTAGGTTGCCATTTCCTTCTCCAATGCATGAAAGTGAAAAGTCAAAGTGAAGTCGCTCAGTTGTGTCCGACTCTTAGCGGCCCCATGGACTGTAGCCCACCAGGCTCCTCCATCCATGGGATTTTCCAGGCAAGAGTACTGGAGTGGGGTGCCATTGCCTTCTCCCAACAAAGTGCTAGCAAGCCAAATTCAACAGTACATTGAACAGATCGTACAACGTGAGCAGTGGGATTTATCCCTGGGATATAAGAATGGTTCAATGTTAAAAAAAAAATCAGCATGATATACCACATAAAGAGAAGGAAGGATAAAAATTACATGACTTAGACATAAGTCCTGAAACTGATACTCCTACAAGAAAACTATAAAATCTTGATAACATCATCTTTGATTTCTTAGAAATAACACCAAAAGCACAGGGAACAGAAGCAAAAATAGACAAGTGGGAGTATATCAAACGAAAAAAACTTCTGCACAGCAAAGGAAACATTCAAAAGAGTGAAGAATATTTGAAAATCATCTATTTTGTTTGTTTGTTGAGTTGCTAAGTCGTGTCCAACTCTTTGTGACCCCATTGATTGTAGCCTGCCAGTCTCCTCTGCCCGTGGGACTTTCCAGGCAAGAATACTGGAATGGCTTGCCATTCCTTCTCCAAGGGATCTTCTTGACCCAGGGATCAAACCCACATCTCTTGCATTGGCAGGCGAATTCTTTACCACGGAGCCATCAGGGAAGTGGGATTAATGTACAAAATAGGAAACTCATATAACTCAACAGCAAAATACCCCCCAAACCCCAAATTAAAAATAGGTTTTAACTTGAACAGATATTTTCAATAGAAACCGAACAGATATTTCTTCAAAGAAGACATGTGGATGGCCAATAGGCATGTGGAAAGGTGCTCAGTGTCACTCTTCATTAGGGAAATGCAAATGAAACCAGAAGACAGCACTTTACACGTGTTAGGACGGCTATAGTATATTTTTGAAAAGCAGGTGGAGAGGATGTGGAGAAAAGGGAACCCTTGTACACTGTTACTGGGGATGAAAAATGGTGCCGATGCTATGGAAAACAACATGAAGGTTAAAGAATTAAAATTAGAGCTACCATATGATCCTCCAATTCCCTTCTGGGTATTTATCCAAAATAATTGAAAATAGGATCTTGAATAGATATTTACACCCAAGTTTATTTCAGCATTGTTCACAATAGCCAAGAGGTGCAAGTAACCTAAATGTCTATCAGAAGATGAATGGGTAAAAAAAAAAATTGAAAAAAAAAAATTGGCATATATACACAATGGAATATTATTCAACTTTAAAAACAAAAGAAATCCTATCACATGATACAGTGCGGATGAGCCTTGAAGACACCATGCTAAGTGAAAGAAGCCTGTCACTGAAGGACAAATACTATGTGATTCCACTTTAATGAGGTATCTAAAGTGGTCAAACTCCTAGAAACATAAAGTAGAATGGTGGAGGCCAGCAGCTGGAGATGATGGTGGAGTCTGAGGGGCAGTGGAGTTCAGTGGACGTAGGTTTCAGGCACACAAGAAGAGAGAATTCTAGAGATCTACAGTACAGCAGTGTGCACGTAAGTAACAAGACTTGACTGCACAGTTGCAATCTTAAGAGGGTAGATTTCAGGTTGTGTTTTTACCATGGTTAAATAGAGTGAGACCACAGCATCAAAGATCTATCATCTTTGTCACTCTTCCTATTCTGTTACCAGATTTCTAGGAAAACCAAGGAATGAAAGGAACGAAATTGGAAACATGTTCAATTTGGGGCCTGAAGGTTGAAATGTTGGGTATGACCAGGTTTCTTGATGTCCCTGGTTTAGGAAAACCTGTGATGAATTTGAAATCTTGTGATACTGGTGTTCATGTTGTTAGTGATTTCAGTTTTAAAGCAAATGATTCTGCTCTTTAAAATATGTAGAATTTTAAAATATAATATTACACTAATATATGGAAATACAATATAGAGCATTATACATATGGGTTGACCAAAAAGTTACATCTACATAAGATGTAACAGAAAAATCCGGACAAACTTTTTGGCCAACCGAGTATACATAGCAGTGTATACTTTGCATGTGTGCTAAGTCGCTTCAGTCATGCTTGACTGCAATAAGATCTATAACAGCATTGTAAAGCACCTATACTCCAATAAAAATTAATTTAAAAAGAAAAAAGTAAAATTTAAGACATTAAAGTGGATATAATAATAGTGCTATTGGAAATTGAAAAAAGAAGAAATGCTCTTCCCCTTTACTTTGGGGACGGAGGAAGAGTGATTGGTTTTGAGATGGGAAGGGGAGCTTCAGGAGACACATCACCAGAACACGCCTGGTCCCTGAGCATTCCTAGCCAGGTGTGTTCACCACCCCTTGTCCCGAAGAGCCGCAGCGTGGCAGGACAGATGTTGCCTCTGGATACTGGGAAATGTGTGTCTAGTCCCATGCTCTGCTACCAGCCAGCTAAGGCACCTGAGAGCCGTTCCCAAACCTGGATTCCTCATCTGTAAAATGAGGAAATCAGTCTGTCTGACTTCTGGATTGATTTCCTTGTCTTTTCATCGTGCTGCCAGTTTCCAATATGGTTCTTCCTTTTCAGACTATATCCTAATTTTGACGTAGTACCTATGGTGGTCAGACTTCTTGGGTCTGTCCCCAGACTGAACCTCTGATCTTTTGCCAGTTCTGTAAACCTCAGGAGACGCTTTCCTCTGGTTGCAGTGTCTGAGATAACAGATCTGGCCAGGAGGAAGAAGGGAGCAGAGAGCTGTGATGAGCTGGTGTTAGCGGCATCCCTCCACTTGGGTATCAGGCTGTGTCCGTGGAGACACTGGGTGAGTGCTGGTGACAGGAACGGTCTTTTGTAGAGTGTCCCAAATGAATCCTTAGAAGAGAAGATTCTGCCATTTAACCCCTCTCTTCAGCCAAATGTTCCTCATGATGTAATTTGTTAGTATCTGTTGTTGGTTGTTGTCAGGTTAGCACACCAATGTATGTCAGAGTGTGTCTTACAGCGATGGCCAAGGACAAAAGGACCCTGTATGGAGTCTGGCAGAAATGCGGTGCGTCTGAGCCCATGAACTATGACATCATCATTAAAAAACCCCAAACACTTACGAAGCGCATACTGTGAGCTAGGCTGTGTGCAAGATGCCGTTGCTTATATTCACTCCTCATTTTGGGTATAGGTTCTGTTCTCTTTTCTGCTGGAGGATTTTGCCCTACGTTCCAATGTCCTGATCTCTGTCTTGCCTGCCTGGTTTTCATCTTCCAGATTCTGACTCATAGCCACCTCCTCACAGCGCCTCTGCTTCACTCCTACCTCCGTGGCCTTTTCTGTGTTCTCAGTTTTATTTGCTGGTTTGACACACAAGCACATTTATCCCCAGGAAGGTCCTCAGGCTTGAAGATTCTTCGAGGGTGGTGATAGGAACTTTTCTGTTGTGGGTCGTGCCTTCTGTGTCAGAGAAGTCCTGCTGAAGTGTATGGCGTGTTGTTACCTCACGCCTATTAATCAGCTGGAAAGTGTTTACTGAGTATGTTCTCAGGCACTGAGTTTATTGTCACTGTGATATCATTTCAGATTAAATATGCATTCATATTTTAAAAAGCTTGAAAGTCTTCTCTCTCCTGAAAAAATAACAATAACATCAAAGAGCTAACTTGTGAAATCTCTCAATGAGTTTATTATCATATCATATCTTAATTTTCCCTCTTGGAAACTGTGAAATCATGACATTTCTGTAACCTGTGGCCTTTTTTCTTGGTGATCATAAATGTAAAGCCAAGATTAAAGCTGAAAACTGAGATTTAGTTTGTGGATTGGAGTTAATTAGTATGAAATTAATTTTGGTCTTCTGGTAGACTTGAGAGAAATGTAATCATTTGTCAAATAGAGCTTGAATGATGGTATTTTCCATGCTGTTTTAGAATAAGGTACAAATGATAATAGAATTTATTATTATGTTGCTTTTTATAGTCACTAAGTGTTTTCACAGCTATAACCTCTGTTAGATATGGTTTCTGTTTTCAAAAAGCATATACTGCATAATTTGGGAGAGAAAAACTAAAATATGGAACTGCTAGAGAATGATTAAGTGATAATGAATAAAAATCTAAATATCATAGAGCAGAGAAAGGTCAGTAGAGGTTGAATAAATCCTGTTAGATGAGAATCGGCCTCCTGCTTCCTCAGGTCGGCTTTGTAAAACATGTGTTACTTGAACTTCCCTAGATTCAGACCATAGAACTGTTACTCTAGCTCAGAAATCCTAGATTTGTAAGAATGGCAGGGGCTGCTTATACTCTCCAGATAACAGAACATGCTTGTGCCTAATCACCTTTGATTGATTCACTCATTTTATAAGCCAGAGACATGTGCAACTGTGGGATAAAATCATTGCTGGAAGAAACACTGAGAACAATATGTTCTTTCATCCTTAGGGAAAAACATATGAATTGTTCCTCTTGCTTTATGTGAATTTGTTTCTGTTTGCCTTCACTGTGATGCTGGATTCTCCCAAAAGAACCACTTGAAGATCTTGCAATTTGTTAGATTTCCCATCAGTTTCCTAACTGCAAAGGCTCATTACCTCAAGTTATACCATTTATCCCCCATGAGAAATGTGTGCAGCAGGAGGAGAATTCAGACTCAGAATTAGCACAAGTTTGCATTAGGAAAAATGGGGATTCATTTCTAAGCTCTTTTTGCTTGAACTTCACTCTGTTAGGAAGCCCTGCACTGAGTCCATTTATTCCATCGCAGTCATGCCTCTTGCTACAGCTCAAGGGGCCTAGGGAGCAGAGAGCCCTAGAAAGGGCTCACACTTGTGACGCTGGTTATCACATATGCCTAAGATTAATTGGGAAAGCAACACTGTGTTCATTAAGCATCTTTAGGAATGCAATGTGGCTTATTCTTGCCTGATTTCAACTCTTTCTTATCATACCTATGTAGTGAGTTGAATTGTATTCTCCACAAGGGATACACTGAAGTTCTAACCCCACAGACCTCTCTGACCCCAAATGTACCTTATTTGGAAGTTGCATCTTTACAGAGGTAATCAAGTTGAAGTCACTGGATGCACAATATAACATACGTCCTCATAAAGACAGAAATTTAGACACTGAGACCATGTGAAGATGAAGGCCAATCTCATAGTAATGCACGTACAAGTCAAGGAATGCCAAAGATTGTCATCAAGACAATAGAAAATAGCATGGAGACATGAAACAGATCGTCCCTCTAAATACTCAGGAGGAACCAGCTCTGCCAACACCTTGATCCTGGACTTCTAAACTCTAGAACTGAGGCATACCTTTCTGTTGTAAAAGCTACCCAGTTTGTGATAGCAAATTAATACACCCTGTAGATGAAGCTAAGGATGCTAAGAACATCCTATACTGTTCTGATATCTAACCACTTCTGGAGATACATGTTCACTGTTCTCAGTGTTAGTTGCTCAGTCGAGTCCGACTCTTTGTGACCGCATGGCCTGTAGCCCACCAGGCTCCTCTGTCCATGGGATTCTCCAGGCAAGAATAAGAATAGAATAAGATAATGCTTAGCATTTATTATTATGTTGCTTTCTATAGTCACTAAGTGTTTCCACAGCTGATTTCCCAGCTGGAGTAGGTAGCCATTCCTTTCTCCAGGGGATTGTCCCAACCCAGGGATCAAACTCAGGTCTCCTGTATTGCAGGCAGATTCTTCACCATCTGATCCACTAGGGAAGCTCAACATGTTCACCAAGTATTAATACATTAGCTTTCCAAACTATCATAGATAATCATTTTGTCAAATGTTACCCCTCTATAATGTGGGTCATATTCCTGGTACCAGTTTCTGCTTTCATTCAGGGTGGGTTATGCTGCTGTAACAAATAGCTCTGAAATCTCAGCTCAGGTGCTAATGGCCTGTGTTCCCTTGTGCCTCATATCCATCACAGGCTGTGCTCTCTGCTCTTCTTGTTCAGGAATCCAGACTGATAGAAAGTAGATCAGTACAGACATCAGAAGGAAAAGAGTACCTAAAGCTCTTCCACTGATGACTAAATGTTGCTCTTATTGATAGGAGATTAGCCAGAATCGTGGCTCAGACGGTGAAGAATCTGCCTGCAATGCTGGAGACCTGGGTTCAGTCTCTGGGTTGGGGAGAGCCCCTGGAGAAGGGAATGGCTATTCACTCTAGTATGGACAGAGGAGCCTGGTGGGCTACAGTCCATGGGGTTCCAAAGGGTCAGACACAACTGAACGACGAACACTTTCACTTTACTACCAACTGGGGATTAAGGCATCAGAGGCAGAAGATACTGCAAAGTATAGTGGAGAACGTTGAGTGACAGTAAGACAATATCTCTTCTTCCCCACCTCTTCTTTCCCAAACCAGTGTCTTTGGCAAATGGATCTTTTTTCCTCCAGGGTTTCCCACCCCGCCATATTCTTAGTGTCTGTCCTTTGATCGGAAAGAGAGTACACTTTCATACAAGAACATTTCATTTTCCCCCCTCCAATCTGACTATTCATAACCTATTTAAAATTGGTTTATAGTCTTACAGTCTTCAAATTAATTCCAGGCATAAGACAGGAGAAGGCCATCTTCCTCACAATCTTTACAGTTTATCGGGTTTTTCCCCTGCCTGGTTTAAAGGGACAGCTTCGATTTCACTGCATTGCTGCTGCTGCTTTCACATGTATTCACCCAGGCTAATTGTTGATCTGGATTACCACACTTTTTCCCACTTGAGATCATCTACTCTGAGGGCCACCAAGGCCACGAAGGCAAAGATGTATAGCCCCTCGGCTCCATGTTGCTGTGCCAATTGGTCTGAGAGTTGTCAGTGGGAATCAGATGCACCTCCTCCTCCTCCGAGTTATTGTTGTTGTGAAGTTGCTCAGTCACAGCTGACTCTTTTACAGACCTCATGGACTGTAGCCTGCCAGGCTCCTCTGTCCATGGGATTTCCCAGGCAAAAATACTGATGTGACGATTCCCTTCTCCAGGGGACCTTCCCGACCCAGGGATTGAACCCAAGTTTCCTCCACTGGCAGGTGGATTATTTACTGCTGAGCCACGAGGGAAGCCCACTCCTTGTCCTAAGGCACTTCCATAATGAGCCTCAGTCTCATTGCTCCTCTGAGACAGAGAAAGCTGCCGTGAAAGTGCCAGCCAGTTCCTGGGCTGAGTTCTGCATTCTAGGAATGGCTTGCTTTGCTGTAAGGAGATTCTATTATGGTTTGCTCCACTTCTCTGGGCTTCCAACTAGCCTCTCTGTCTGCTCCTACTCACTCTAATTTTTACACTGTGATAAACTCAGGGAATCATCGTCTTTATCCTTTGCTAAATGTTTCAGTTTAGAAAATCCTTACACTGAATTTTACTGTGTTTTGAGGTGTCTACCCTGGTGGCTCAGACAGTAAAGCATCTACCTGCAATGTGGGAGACCTGGGTTCGATTCCTGGATCGGGGAGATCCCCTGGAGAAGGAAATGGCAATCCACTCCAGCACTCTTGCCTGGAAAACCCCATGGATGGAGGAGCCTGATAGGCTACAGTCCATGGGGTCGCAAAGAGTCGGACACGACTGAGCAACTTCAGACTCAGACTCCTCCCTTATGGGACTGTTCTTCAATCATCTTGTGCCCCCAAATTGTCTTTTTTCTTTATTTCTTCAGTTCAGTTCAGTCGCTCAGTCGTGTCTGACTCTTTGCCACCCCATGAATCGCAGCACGCCAGGCCTCCCTGTCCATCACCATCTCCCGGAATTCACTCAGACTCACGTCCATCGAGTCTGTGATGCCATCCAGCCATCTCATCCTCGGTTGTCACCTTGTCCTCCTGCCCCCAATCCCTCCCAGCATCAGAGTCTTTTCCAATGAGTCAACTCTTCGCATGAGGTGGCCAAAGTCCTGGAGTTTCAGCTTTAGCATCATTCCTTCCAAAGAAATCCCAGGGCTGATCTTCAGAATGGACTGGTTGGATCTCCTTGCAGTCCAAGGGTTCTTTATTTCTTAGTCTTCCTTAATAATTAAGCATTTTGGATTAGTGGCTTTTGTCCCCAAGTTAGGTGAGGGTTCTACCTTTTGGTCTGGAAATATTTACTTTGTATCTGCTACTGACAGAAAGTTTTTTAAAAATGCTTTATGTATTGGGTTGGCCAAAAAGTCCATTTGGGTTTTCCATAAGATGTTACAGAAAATTCTGAATGAAGTTTTGGGCCAACATAATACTTCCTTCTTTACTGTTTAGAGAGTATTAAGTAAATATTTTTTGATGTTTTAGATTAGAATTGGTAATGAGGCTAAGATAATCTATTCTAGTTCTTATATCTGCCCTTTTCTAGAGGACAGAGAAATTATCGGGTAAATCCAAGCTCTTTTGTAAGGTCCCTGGTGTGTGAATCCCAACTCAGGCACTTATTAGCTGATGTCTGGGGCAAGCCACTTAGCTTTTCTGTTTCCTCATCTGTAAAATGGCCATGTCAATGATAACAAACTATCACAGGATTTTCCTAGACTCTTATGAGATTGTGCTTCCCAGGTGGCTTCCTGGTTCTATAGTAAAGAACCCGACTACCAATGCAGAAGACGTAAGAGCTGCTGGTTCAAACCCTGGGTTGGAAAGATCCCCTGGAGGAGGACATGGCAACCCACTCCAGTATTCTTGCCTGGAGAATCCCATGGACAGAGGAGCCTGGTGGGTTACAGTCCATGGGGTTGCAAAGAGTCAGACACAACTGAAGTGATCCCCATCCCCCATATTCACATTTGCCATTTGATTTGTAAAGAACCTAATGTACCTAAAACATAGATGTGGATATTAATAAAATATGTATTGAGTATATTCCACATGCCAGGCATTGCATTTTTTTATACACTGTCTCTCATGATTGTCATGCAGCTTTGCTAAAATGTCTAAAATTTACTGATGAGACTGAAGCACCCCTGATCATAAAGCTAGTAACTTGCAGATCTGGGGTGTGCATTTCTGTCTGACTCCAGAGGGTCAGCCTGTTGCTGCTATGTGACAGCGCCTCCAGATCACTGCTTCTTGTGGTCATTGTACCATTCTGTAAAATGGATTCTCTCCAGGGCTCCTGTAATGTGTGAGGCTGGCTTATTTCCTACTGTATTTCCTGAACAGCAGTGTTGTTCCGTGTGAGGTTTCTCTCAAGTCTGTTGGGTACTGCACGCTTGCCGTCTCAAACTTCATATGCTGAAGCCCTAACCCCAGTGCGATAGTATTAGGAGCTGGGGTCTTTGGAAGGTAATCAGGTTTAAAAGAGGTTATGAGGATAGAACCCCCATAATGGGATTAGTGCCCTATAAGAAGAAGAAAAAGAAGAAGAAAAAAAATGAAGAGAAAAAGACTTAAGAGTTATCTGTTTCTCTCATACGAGGATATAACCAGAAGGTGGCCATTTGCAAGCCAGGAAGAGGGGTCTCACAAGGAACCTAATTTGCCAGCACCTTGATTTTGGACTTCTAGGTCCAGAACTATTGTTTTTCCCACTCAATCTATGCTGTTTTTGTTATAGCAGCTGAACTGGCTAAAACAATCTCCCTCAAGAGTATTCTCTTATAACTTCTGCTATAACATTTCCTTGTACTCTAGTATCTTATCTGTTTTCCTCACCTATTCTATGTTATGTCCACCCAAAACAATTATTTTGATGGCAACCCATCAGATAAATTTCATTTAATCATAGTAGGAATTTTCACATATTTTTTAATCCTCAAAAAAAACCATACCATGCTATTCCCATTTTATTGTCCAAAAACCTGCAGCAGTTAATGGAGCTAGGACCTGGTAGAACTAGTGTGTCCAAATCTATAGGTTAACTTAGTAATGGGGACCAAGATTATTAACTGGAAATATGGGACTGGGGATCTGACACGTTTGAATGTCGTGAAGGTCCTGCAGTATTAGAGCGGGAGACACAGGTGTCCAGGGGTGTGGTGGCCATTTAAATGATCAGCTGAGGTCATCAGGAGGGAGGTGCCTATGAAGCGCTAGCTTGGGCAGACCTGGCGGCATCCCTCACAGTATAGTTCTGATGCACAAGGAATACTGGCCAGCGGGCTGGATCCTTCTTCCTGGGGTCCAAAGCTTCAAGGAAGACAACTTACAGGCTCAAAGTTTTCATTTCCATCACTCTTTCCCCTACGGTTATATTATGCATGTGCATAATTTAGTCACTAGCCTACAGATGATCAAGATAAGATTGTACCTAGACCAGAGGAGAACTACATGAGATGGGTATAGGGATTGATGAGACCATAGGTCTTTTTGAAAGGTTTAAGAGGTAAGAGTTTACGATACTTATTTTTCTCTTTCTGACTTACTTCGCTTTATATGATACCCTCTGGATCCATCACGTCTCTATAAACTACCCAATTTCATTCCTTTTAGTGGCTGAGTAATATTCCATTTTATACACACACAAACACATACACATGTATACATACATGCACTGATCTTCTTTATCCATTTCTCTGTTGATAGACATAAGGGATATTTCCATATCCTCACTATTGTAGACATTCAGGGTACTTCCTTGTCCTCATTAGTGTAAATAGTGTTGCTATGAACAACTATTTAAATTTGGGAGGGAGTGTGTGTGTATATATATATCTGATTCATTATGCTGCACAGTAGAAGCTAGCACAACACTGTAAAGAACTATACTCCAATAAAAACCAGTTTTAAAAAAGAGGTAAGCATCATTTTACTCATCTAAGGCAAAGTTGAGTAAAGTTAAGCAAAAGGATTTGTTTTGCTCTATTATTATTTGGAAGTTTAATTATGAGAAAGCGTGAAAGGACATTGAACTGTCAAAGGAACAGATGTGATTGATACTTTAGGTTGGCTCACTCCAGACCGTTCTCACCCCATTGGCTTGTTTTCCTCTCCCACAGAGGCTAGAACACTAAAAAATGATTTCTCTGGTTCCCTTCCTGCTTACAGTGCAGACAAGTGGCTTAGGTTCTACAAAACTAATGAAGCTGTGTAAGACTAGGATACAGACAGGAACCGCTGTGGCTATGAGCAGGGAGGAAGTGAAGTGGTGGTGGATCTGAGTGTGTAGGGTCTCACGGCCGAGCTTCTGGGGTTAGTCCAGTGGCGACACCTGTGCAGAATGGCTAGCTGTTCTCTTGGGCTGAGCAATAACAAGCCCCAGTGTGTCAAAGTGTGTAGCAAGTGTGTTTGGTTCTCCAGAACCCACAGAGATTCTGTCAGTTCAAAAGTCTTTTACAAATTCCCTGTCTGCTTACATTTCCCAGAATGGACTTTGTTGTTTTCAACTGAACACTGGTAGGTACACTATATCTTCTTATTCCAATTTCCTAGTCTTTCTGCTTTATTACAGCTTTTTTTTCCATAAGAAAATATATAGCCAAGTGGATTTGGTTAGTCATATAAGTATTACTTTAAGATAAAGTAAAATAGACTTCCAGAGTACATGGGGACACTTTGTGACAAAAATTTTTTAGAGTTTTTCACTCTTGAAGGTTTTAAATTAATTTCTAGAGTCAAGACGATTTTAACAGATTGTTGTCACTGGTTATTTGTATGATTCCCTTTAAAAACTGATGAACTATGTTTCCATAATGAAAAATGTGAGTTGTTTGTTTTTTCATTAACTTAAGTCTGACATGTTACTTATTACACTTTTGAAGACAGTGAATTTATGGATTCCTTAAGGGTTTTAGAATTGCCAACTAAGCCTCAGGTTTGTTAATATTTCCTTACATTGATTACCTGTCTATCCATAATGATAGCGTTGTGGCTATTTTTAGAGTAAGTTAGAGTTGTGGATACATGGAGCATGAACTTTTCCCCTTTTCTGGTGAAGCCAACTGTGTTGAAATTTCAGGATGAATTAGTATTATAATTCACATGGTCTTAGCTTGGAGAGCTTAGAAACAAAAACTCAAGGGGAAGAAGGAGGAAATCCAGTCTGTGTGGGATATGATCTAATTCCTAAGGATGTATCAAAGAAGTACAATCAAATCAGTTTGCTTTGAACCTTTAAGAATGTCTAATTTGGTAAACGTGGTGGTCTGAGTCAAGCTCTGGTAGCCAAGGAAATAAAGTTTAGGTGGGTGGTTGTGGTCTGGTTCATTCTGTTCCAAGTCCAAACTCACTCTGCTTGCCACACAACAGGCCAATAAATCCAAGAGATGAGGTGTTGAGTCAGGGAATTGGACTTTATTTGGAAAACTGGCAGATTGAGAAGATAGCAGACTGATGTCTCAAAATAACCATCTTATGGGGTCTGGATGCCATGTTCTTTCTTAGAACAGGGTGGGAGGTGAGGAAGTAAAAAAGCCATTAATCTCGAAATATCTACTGGAATGAAATATCTACTGTCATTCAGTCTCTCAGCTGTGTCTGACCCATGGACTGTAGCATGCCAGGCTTCCCTGTCCTTTACTATCTCCCGGAGTTTGCTCAAACTCATTTCTACTGAGTCAGTGATGCCATTCAACCATCTTGTCCTCTGTGGTCTCTTTCTCCTCCTGCCTTCAATCTTTCCCAGCATCAGGGTCTTTTCCAATGAGTCAGCTCTTCGCATCAGGTGGCCAAAGTATTGGAGCTTCAGCACCAGTCCTTCCTATGAATATTCATGATTGAGTTCTTTTAGGATTGACTGGTTTGATCTACTTGCAGTCCAGGGGACTCTCAGGAGTTTTCTCCCACACCACAGTTCCAAAGCATCAATTCTTTGGCGCTCAGCTTTCTTTCTAGTTCAACTCTGAAATCCATACATGACTAGTGGAAAAACCATAGCTTTGGCTAGATGGGCTTTTGTCAGCAAAGTGATGTCTCTGCTTTTCAGTATGCTGTCTAGATTTTTCATAGCTTTTCTTCCAAGGAGCAAGCATCTTTTAATTTCATGGCTGCAGTCACCATCTGCAGTGATTTTGGACACGCCGCGCCCCCCCCCCCAAATAAAGTCTCTCACTGTTTCCATTGTTTTCCCATGTATTTGCCATGAAGTGATGGGACTGGATACCATGATCTTCATTTTCTGAATGTTGAGTTTTAAGCCAGCTTTTGCACTTTCCTCTTTCACTTTCATCAAGAGGCTCTTTAGTTCCTCTTCACTTTCTGCCACAAAGGTGGTGTCATCTGCATATCTGAGGTTACTGATATTTCTCCTGGCAGTCTTAATTCCAGCTTGTGCTTCATCCAGTCTGGCATTTCTCATGATGTACTCTGCATATAAGTTAAACAAGCACGGCGACGATATATAGCCTTGACATACTCCTTTCTCAGTTAGGAACCAGTCCATTGTTCATGTCTGGTTCTAACTGTTGCTTCTTGACCTGCATACAGGTTTCTCAGGAGGCAGGTAAGGTGATCAGGGAGGAGATGTGTTAATTTCTTGCTTCCTGTAGCCATCCACAGGTGCACAGAGTTCTGAACAAAGACACTTTGGTATAACATTAAGGCATAGGGGCAGAGTTCCCCAAGGCAGGCTATTACGTATGGAGAGTATCATTTTAGTGACGAAAAGCACTGGGAAGCAAAGGTTAGAGTAAAAGAAACAGAACCAATGTGGAGTCATCTTGGTTTTTCCGTGTAACAGTTCCTGGAAAGACCTTAATTAATGCCTACAATTATTAAGTGCAACATCCAACTTTTAGCAGAGGAGAGTTGTCAGAAGCGGTTCAAGTCAGAAGGGCTCTAATCAGGTGGGCTACAGTTAGGGCAGAGTTATAATATCAGAAAAACAGAAGTTCTGAGTGAGGAAGCCAAGCCAGATGCTCAAAGTGAGCTGGGCCAGCGTTGAGCATGCACGTGTGTGTGTGCACGTGCATGTATGCCCTTGCGAAGGTTTGGAAGAGGAAGAAGTGAAAGGGATGAATCATGAAGCCACCCATGATTTGTAAGTTTTACCTGAGGCACCTGGGAACCTAAATCCATGGCAGTGAGACTATAAACTCCCACTGTTTAGGTTAAGGCGGTTACTTCCTGCCACAGCACTGTTATTTCAGGAAGAAGGGAGTTGCAGTCATGGCACACGTAAGCCTAGTGAGAGGGAGGCTGTGCCGACAGGGACTGACTGATGGGTAGTGGAGGCGTTGAGCTTTGGAACTGGAAACAATGCAATTAATTTGCATGTCCCCTATGAACGAGACATTAGCGGTCACTTTTGGGCCAATTATGTTGGCCATCATATTTTAACAGTGGCAGTTACAGCCAATTTAATAAGTAAGTTTTTGTAATTTAACATTTCACCAAAGGAAAGATCATTCTGAAGGGGAAATATAGCTATCTCTCTAAATAGTATTCACTGCCCTGCAAAAGCAAATCAGTTAATTCACAGACATCTAACAACAGAGAAATTGTTGTTCCATATTTTTCAAGTGACAATTTGATTAGGTATTGAAAATGGAAAAACAGAAACACTGTTTGCTATGAAAGGTGGCGATGAATAAGCTGGCTTAAATTTTGGTGTTAAATTTCATTCATTCTTATCGCGAGTTCCTGAGTTCCAACTCATTATTAAATCTAATCTACTTCCTCTTTTTTTCCTCTCCATCATCCCCATCCGGTATTTGCACATTTGCCATTTGATTTACACTCTCTTTGCTTGGTTTCTCTTTTCTGTGAGATTCCAATTCTTTCTCTCACCAACCCACCCATCAATTTAAGCTTAGAAAAGAACTGTTTGGTTCTTGGTACTCCTTTGTTTAAAAGAAAAAAAATGTTCCTACCTTCCTTTTTACCAATTCCACATTGCTTAGACTTTTATTCAAAGCTCTTCACAAGTCTAGGCTTCATCTGCTTTTTTCAGTTGGAGTTCTTTTATTTGAACATTTTATTTGAGACTTACTCATTGCCTCTTGAAGATGTATTTTTTTTTCCTTCAGGGAAAAGATCTATGTATTTCCCATATACAGGTATGAAAATATATAGGTCTTATTTTCCTCATAATTTTGTCTACACCAGTCAGCCTGCTTAGATGCTTATACTTTATTGTTCTCATTAATTTACATACAGTCAAGGAAGAGTACTATTTTAATCTCAGGATAAACACCCTTAAAACTCAGGCAGAATTTGGTCATCTGTCATGGCCTGAATTGTGTCCCTCCTAAAATCATATTGTACTGAAGTCCCAATCTCTGAGAATGTAACTATTTTTAGAGATAGGGCCTTTAAAGAGGTGTGACGTTGAAATGAGATCCAGAACACAAGACTGGTGCTCTTATAAGAAGAGATTAGGACACATTAGGGCATGTGTAGCTGGAAGATGATATGAAGACCCGGGGGAAAGACCCCAGGCCTCTGTGGCACCGCCTTGACATCCCCCTCCAGCAACCATGCACAGGGGGCTGAATTCTTCCCTTCCATGTTCTCCCTCCTCTCACTGCAACTGGCTGACCTCTTTGAGTGACTGTCTGCTTGCCAAACTTATCATCTCTCTTGATCCCTTTTCTATAATTATCTAGTGACTGAGATTAATCTTCATATCTGAAACTCAAGCATGAACACTTGGCTTTGTCATTTCCAAACTCCCAAGGCCCATTTCAGGGCCCCCTCCCCGAGCAGTCTTCCTCCCATGTCTTCATTTCTTTTTTAAAACTTCTACCCATCTAGTCAATCAACATTTACTGAGCTCTTTTTTTTTTTTTTTTTGGCAATATTTATTTGGCTGGTGTTCAGCGTTAGTTGCAGGACGTGGGATCCTGGTTGCTGTGCGTGGCTTCTCTAGCGGCAGCAGGCAGGCTCCAGAGCACATGGGCTCAGTAGCTGGACCACAACAGGGGCATGTGGGGTCTTAGTTTCCAGATCAGGGATCAAACCTGAGCTCCCTGCATTGGAAGGCAGATTTTTAACCACTGGACTACCAGGGAAGTCTCCCCATGTATTCATAGCACTTACTATTTATTGGGATTACTTGCTCCTTTTCCATTCTCTCCTAATTTCCCGTGTGTGTGTCTCCTGTTGTGTTTATCATGTCAGATCCCAGAATCAGCCATGAACAGTTGCAGTTCTTACCCTGCTGTTGTCCTTGAGGCAGATTCAGTACTTCAGTGCATACCTAAGGGGATCCAGCTTTACATCGGTTAATGATAGATGGACAGTCTGCTGCAGGTGTAGTGGGGAGCTGGAGTGTGAGCGGGGCCAGTGGGGCTATGCTCCTTTCCTATAGTTCTTCCTCAGTGTCACTTCAGCCGTTTGATGCCTCTTTAAAAGTCTCTACTGAACGTGGCAATAGAGCTCTCATCTCTGAGTCACGTGTTTCACCCAAAAGAATGGAGGGTGAGGAGAGAAATTTAAATGTGCCAGTCACTGCCATGTCCATCAAAAGGTGACTTTGGGTTACATATGAGGAGCATTACATTTACTTCAAAATAAAATGAAGCTCCATAAATACCAGAAGAGTTGTTTGGGGAACTTAGAAGAAGAACCATGGCTTTTGTATGTATTTGTTTTACATATGCAGCTAGTGTCTTCTGCTAAATGGAATTGATAGTAAGTTCCTTTGTGATCCTGAACTATGTCTAACCTATGTTAAAAGCTATGCTTGATTCCAATAAACTGTGGAAAATTCTGAAAGAGATGGGAATACCAGACCACCTGACCTGCCTCTTGAGAAACCTATATGCAGGTCAGGAAGCAACAGTTAGAACTGGACATGGAACAACAGACTGGTTCCAAATAGGAAAAGGAGTTTGTCAAGGCTGTTTATTGTCACCCTGCTTATTTAACTTATATGCAGAGTACATCATGAGAAATGCTGGACTGGAAGAAGCACAAGCTGGAATCAAGATTGCCGGGAGAAATATCAATAACCTCAGATATGCAGATGACAACACCCTTAAAGTCAAGGCTATGGTTTTTCCAGTAGTCATGTATGGATGTGAGTTGGATTGTGAAGAAAGCTGAGCACCAAAGAATTGATACTTTTGAACTGTGGTGCTGGAGAAGACTCTTGAGAGTCCCTTGGCCTGCAAGGAGATCGGTCCTGGGTGTTCTTTGGAAGGAATGATGCTAAAGCTGAAACTCCAGTACTTTGGCCACCTCATGCGAAGAGTTGACTCATTGGAAAAGACTCTAATGCTGGGAGGGATTGGGGGCAGGAGGAGAAGGGGACGACCGAGGATGAGATGGCTGGATGGCATCACGGACTCGATGGACATGAGTCTGAGTGAACTCTGGGAGTCGGTGATGGACAGGGAGGCCTGGCGTGCTGCAATTCATGGGGTCGCAAAGAGTCGGACACGACTGAGCGACTGAACTGAAACTGATGCTTGATTCAACTGGGGTTTCTTTAAAGTGAAGATAGAGTATTGAATCTTTCCTTTTTAGCTCTGGAAATGAGCACTGTTATTAAACTACACAAAGGCTATGAATCATAGGGGTAAATCAGATACTAGTTTGTACCTGTGTTTGTGTTTCTTACATTTATCTGTGGCACTTTAGACTTAAATTTTTTTCAGAATTTTTAAAAGTAATTGTTGATAATTAGTACTAATGCCTCACTATTTTAATATTTTTCTTTATTAAAAGCATGCTGAAATGATTTGGTGTGTTAAATGCTCAAGAATATTCTTTATGTTAGATCTGGAATAGGGGAATAGATGTACCTGATCTGAAAAGTTAGAGTTCGTATGTATGATGTCTACACGCATGTGTGTGCTTTTTCACTCAGTCGTGTCTGAGTCTCAGCAACCCCATGGACTGTAGCCTGCCAGGCTCCTCTGTCCATGGTATTTCCCAGGCAAGAGTACTGGCATGGGTTGTCATTTCCTACTCCAGGGGATCTTCCCGACCCAGGGATCGAACCCATATCTCCCGCATCTCTGTCTCCTATATTGGTAGATGGATTATTTACCACTGTGCCACCTGGGAAGCCCATTATGTCTACATAGGAAAAAGGAAATGCCATTATTAAAACATAACACAAATGATCTTAGTTCTGCTCCCGTATGCATTAAGTCTAATTATTCAGCAGAGTAACTTTAAAGAGACACTTACTGCGTGGGACAGGCAACTGCTTAGTAAAGTTTTCATGAATAATTGATTTTTGGGGGGTGGGGGAAGGTTTAGGGCTTAAAAATGAAAGGTGAAAGGATGCCATCCTGCAGAATATAGCTGTGAGGACTGTTTGAAAGCGTTTTTTTTTTTTTTTTTAAAGGAATTTTCTATTTTATACTGGGCTGTGTGCTAAGTTTAAAATAAAACTGGGGGAGAGAGAGAGCCATGGAGTCACCTAACCTAAGTCACTGCCACCCACAGGGCATTTCTTGTCTCCTCTCCCACTCAGGTGATAAATGTTTCAAGATTAAGCTATCCTCTAAAGGCTATTTCCTCTCAGAAGTTTCTAGCTGTAACTTAATTTCACTATGCAGAAATAATCCTTATTCGACCCACACATGATTCCTGGAAAACTATCTGCAATCTCTGGGCTTCCTTACATTTCAGGCACCATTTAAGTCAGCTGTATAATTAATTAGCTAATTTCTCTGAATTTTACCTCAAGGTAGTTCTTTTCTCCAGGCTCATTCCTTGTAATATTCTCTGAGTTTTTATATATGTTTAACATGAATTCTTTAAAAAATCATGAGTGACACAAAGCATGCTTTTTTTTTTCAGTGTGTCTAGGATAAAATTAAGTAAAAAACATATTTGGAGCCATATTGGTGATCCCAGTTGGGGTTGTCCACTGTCTGATGGTCCAGGGGGGGACCTCATGTGATGGTTTAATCAAGTCACTCTGGTCTAGAACAAAAAAAAAGATGACATGTAGAGAATAACACTGCTACAGTGTAGCTATAAAAATGGCCTATGGAGAATTGCCTGTTGAGCCATGTCTTTATAGGTCTTTGGGTTCCCATGGTGACGGGAGTATCT
Organism: Cephalophus harveyi; assembly: GCA_006410635.1. Lineage (NCBI taxonomy): Eukaryota > Metazoa > Chordata > Mammalia > Artiodactyla > Bovidae > Cephalophus > Cephalophus harveyi. The sequence continues at coordinate 68,219 of SJYT01008743.1, forward strand.
GTCATGCTCCATGGTGGCAGGAGTATAGAACGTGTCTGTCGAATGTTTAGATAGCTCTTTGCCTCATTCTGTTTCTGATTCAGTGTTTGCTTCTCGAATCCAAGATTGGTCCAGTTACATCCTAGAGATGGTGGAGGTGATTAATGGCTGTGTTAACAAGGGCTAACCTATGCTCTGAACCTTAGTTTTTCTATCTGTAAAATGGACACTATAATGCCCATATCACTGTCATTTTGCACCAACCAGAAGTCAATCTCTTTTTTAATTCCACCTCTATCTTTTTTCTCTCTCTGTTAATAATTCCATGCACTTCTCTATTGCCAAGTGTTTTATATATTCAATACTAGAAGTCAGAAAAAACATCTTCTGAACTTTCTGAAGCCAGAGTTGCTCCTAGAGTTCATGGAGCCCAGTTTCTAAGCAGTTTGTCCACTCAGTTGTGTCTGACTCTTTCTGACCCATGAACTATATAGCCCACCAGGCTCCTTTGTCCATGGAATTTTCCAGGCAAGATTACTGGAGGGGTTTGCCATTTCCTCCTTTGGGGGATCTTCCTCTATAAAAAAATGTAAGTTACCCTAAATCAGTTTGTCAGCTCTATACAGGAGGCCCAATATCAATCCCAGAAAAGAAATACTCTGCCTGCCTGGCCCTCTCTTCCTCAAATGGTGCTGAACATGGAGTCCCAGGGTGACCCCACAGGCCTAAGCCCCAGAGCTTCCTGGGGCTTTGGTAAAGCTTCCATACAGGGTGGAAGGTCAGAGGATACCGTGAAAAGAAGAAATGGGTTTGGGCTTGGGGTGCTGTGCCTGGATGACTGTCATTTGTCCCTGACACCAGAGAAGACCTAGAAGGTTTAAAGAGCAATCCTCCAAGTCATGGGGACATGTGACCTGTGGACCCTGAGGCAGGGCCCCCTTCTTCCAGAGCTTAAGGGAATGCTCTCTGAACCTATGGTGATTTTCAAATGTTTCAATTCCAGTTGTCTGTTTCCATACTTTCTGCATTGGGGATGTGCGTTTTCAGGCTAAACTCTGCCTTCTCTATTTAGTATTCACCATATACAATTTATAATAAAGGGAGCTAAGAAATTATTTAAACCTGTTTGAATTTCTGAAATCCTAGAGAGAAAAACTAAATTGGATTACCTCTCAGTGTAAGATTCAAACAAAGCCTCACTGTTTTATAGTTTTTCCTGCTCAGGAAATAAAAGTTTTACTCTGGAAGTTCTTAGTTTGTCATCTCAGATCCCTCTCCCTGTTTTTTTTTTTTTTTTTTTTTGGGAACAAGAGGTTTTATGGGGCATTTCCATAGGTACATAAAGCATCTGACTTTTACAACTTAAATATCTGTTCTGGTACAATCTGTTGGTTGATAGCTTATCATTCATAGGATCTCACATACTAGCAAAATAATGCTCAAAATCCTCCAAGCCAGGCTTCAACAGTACATGAACTGAGTACTTCCAGATGTTTGAGCTGGATTTAGAAAGGGCAGAGGAACCAAAGATCAAATTGCCAACATCTGTTGGATCATCAAAAAAGCAAGAGAGCTCCAGAAAAACATCTACTTCTGCTTTATTGACTACATCAAAGCCTTTGGCTGTGTGGATCACAACAAACTGTGGAAAATTCTTCAAGAGATGGGAATACCAGACCACCTTACCTGCCTCCTCAGAAAGCTTTATTCAGGTCAAGAAACAACACTTAGAACTGGACACAGAAAAACAGACTGATTCCAAATTGGGAAGGGAGTACCTCAAGACTGTATATTGTCACCCTGCTTATTTAACTTATATGCAGAATACATCATGAGAAATGCCAGACTGGATGAAGCACAAGCTGGAATCAAGATTGCTGGGAAAAATATCAATAACCTCAGATATGCAGATGACACCACCATTTTGGCAGAAAGCGAGGAACTAAAGAGCCTCTTGATGAAAGTGAAAGAGGAGAGTGAAAAAGTTGGCTTAAAGCTCAACATTCAGAAAACTAAGATCACGGCATCTGGTCCCATCACTTCATGGCAAATAGATGGGGAAACAGTGGAAACAGTGTCAGACTTTATTTTTGGGGGCTCCAAAATCACTGCAGATGGTGTCTGTACCCATGCAATTAAAAGATGCTTGTTCCTTGGAAGAAAAGCTTTGACCAACCTAGAAAGCCTATTAAAAAGCAGAGACATTACTTTGCCAATAAAGGTCTCTCTAGTCAAAGCTATGGTTTTTCCAGTAGTCATGTATGGATGAGAAAGTTGGACTATAAAGAAACTGAGCACCAAAGAATTGATGCTTGTGAACTGTGGTGTTGAAGAAGGCTCTTGAGAGTCCCTTGGACTGCATGGAGATCCAGCCCGTCCATCCTAAAGGAAATCAATCCTGGATATTCATTGGAAGGACTGATGTTGAAGCTGAAACTCCAATACGTTGGCCACCTGATGCAAACAGCTGACTCATTTGAAATGACCCAGATCTGGGAAAGACTGAAGGCAGCAGGAGAAGGGGACGACAGAGGATGTGATGGTTGCGTGGCATCACTGACTCGATGGACATGAGTTTGAATAAGCTGCGGGAGTTGGTGATGGACAGGGAGGCCTGGCTTGCTGTGGTCCATGGGGTTGTGAAGAGTTGGACATGACTGAGCAACTGAACTGTGTAGCAGTAATTCATACTTCTTCTTGTATGGTATTTCATTCTATAAATGTATCACAACGCTTTCATTAACTTACAGTTGATGGACCTCCGGGTTGTAACCAGGTTTGGCCTATTACAGATAAAACTATTCTGAGTGCTTTAGTGCATGTCTTCCAGCGAACAAACACTCAAAAGCTGGGTCTGAGTACCAGCACTTCCAAAGAACACATCTAAAGCAGAGCCACATCCCTAATGTCCTGAGTGCTCTCATAAAATTCCAAATACCTACAGTCTAGCTCTTCAAGCTTCTTCTTTTTATTTTTGATAAGACAAGAGAAATAATGACACATTCATTTCATCATCATCCGGTGGATTGCCACTGGTGCCCAGCTGTACACATCTCACACTTAACGTCAGGGGATACAGCCTCACTAACAGGAAGTCACCCAGCATATGAACCAAAGAGGCTGGGAGATAACGAAACTTTCTGAATATGAGGTTAGGACTGACAGAATCCAGTAGAATATCCAGTAGCCTCCCATCATACATGGCCATGATTGTTACTGAAGTGCGCATCAGGTACATTAGAAAGGGCCTTTGATTCAACTTTTCACTCCTTGACCTCACTGGGAATTTTAGGACTGAATCCATTGTTGACTTGGGGTGGTGAGTAGAGAAGGAGAGTTGTTCCTGTTGGTTATAGCATTCATTGACATAGCCGCTTAATGAAATCTCAGAGTTTTGGAAAGCCTTTTTTACTTTAACAAGTTATGCATTTAGTTAGTTGTTGAAATATACACATTTTCTACGATATATAATACAATGCATTCTGAATTCTGCCCTTCTTCAAGGGGTTTAGGGTTTATTTGAGGATATGAAGCACATCTATTAAAAAAATCGTACTTTAAAAGAAAAAGTGATGGATTTTTGCTTTTTGTTCATACGTATTTATCCCTCAGACTGATTTTCTTGAAGGTAAGAACATTAATTATCTTGGAACTGATGCCTGAACCCTTTCTAAGCAGGAGATCATCTGTTTCCTAATGCCCAACTCATTTTATTCCAACAGTTCTTAATACATTTAGCAATCTAATATGTGCCAGGTACTATGCTAGGCATTAGAGATAAAACAGAAACAAAAGACAGTGTCTCTGAGGGCAGATAGCTTATCATGAAAAAGGAAGTGTTTGCATTGGTCTTGAAGTATGAAAACAATTTCTGAAGATGCAGCAACTAAACAAAAGAATATTTTCTTTTGGTAGAAATAACAATAGGGGCAAAGAGATGAAAACAAGCCTTTCTGGTGCAGTTTAGAGAACAATTAATAGCTCAGACTGACTAGAAAATGGAATGAGTAAAAGAGAACATAAGGTATTGAGGTCATGATAAATAAATCTCTCTTTGCTGCTTGGATGCTGAACCATGTGAGAAACAGGTAAAGACAGAGTTTGACTGGCAAATAGCTTAGTGTAAGAAACAATCGACCTGAATTAAATCCTTGGATCGGCTAGGTTTACTCTCACTGTTAAAGATGAAGCTTGACCAGGACAGGCCTACCTCTGCAGGAAATCAGCCTCTGGTTAGTTTATAGAGTGATGCTACGCAGGGCGGCTCTCTCCCAAGTGGAAAAATTATTAGGTCAAGTTCCCCAAATATTGGGTTAGCCAGCAAGGCCGTTCAGGTTTTTCCATATCATCTTATGGAAAGAATGAACTTGCTTGGCCAACCCAGTATTGTCCCCAGATTTATCAATTAGAAAAGTCACTTCACTTAACCAACGTTAGCAAAGTATAAGGGTGAAGAGGGTCAGAGTTACACCAATTAAGCTGTCTCTCCAAGAAATAAACAGCAGTAGGAGGGAAATGTTGCTTTCCATAAACATCCTTCTCCCTTTACTTCTTGGAGCTCTATGGGTTAGAATGGAAAGTTCCTCATGCTTAGGAAAGGAAATCTGAAGTTTAGCAGGACAGCCTTGCTTATACCTGCCTGAAACTCTTAACACTACTATCCACCATTGTGTCTCTGAGTATCTTCCTGGACTGCCGGTAAGCAGATGATATTCTGCTTCCAGAATCTGAAATGAATCAGCATGTTAATTAAATACCTAAAGTTACTCCATTCTCAAGACTGAACTTTTCTTTCCTATTCTGTATCCCATCCAGATTAGCCTGGCCACATTATCTAGCACAGCTTATCAAGTCTGTATGACAATATTAAGATTTTGTATAATAGACTTTATAAAGACTCTCTCTGATGTAAAATGTCAGCAAGATGGAATTTCCCCAAATCAGAATGTGAAAGCCCCACATCAAATTCTTGTATCTTTGTGAGTTAAAAGTGAAAAGTCTATTTTATAAATGGAAAAACTGAATTGAATCAAAGTTATACCGTCTGTTCAAATGCAGAGTCAGACTCTAGTTTAGCATGGAGATTTTATCAAGCACTCTCATTGTTCTTGAGTAGTTCCTACTGTGGATGTGCCTTTCCTACATTTAAATATTTGGCTTTACTTGTTAGGGTGCTTTCACCCAAGGAATTACAGAAGGGTTTTAACGTAGAAAAGCCTGATTTATGGCAATGTGTATGCACAGACCTTGACTTTCCTGCTTAGAATCATCCCTTTAATCAAGTCACAAAGGAACTCAGAGACCCTCAGAGGTTAGAGGTGAAAAGATCTTAAATTTGGGAAAAAATAAAATGGATGATCTTCCCAACTTTATGACATTTCTTTCCCTCCCCTCTGCCTACCCAGTGAAATTGTCCACCAGAGATAGGGAGAAGGGAGATCAATTCTAGAGTCATCTCCACTCTTACAGGAGGGGTGAATTCACTCATTCATTTATTCAACAATCTATATGCCATCTACGTGACACTAAATTGTGGGCTATATCCATGATCAAGACAAAACTTCCTGCCTTCGTAAAGCTTACAGTCTAGTGTGGAGGGGCAGACAAGCCTGTAGTATGTCAGGTGCTGAGAAGTGGTGTGGAGAGAAGAAAGAGGGTAGTGAGTGCTGGGGTAGGGCTGATGTTGTGTCTGATATTGTGTCTCTGCCTGAGACGTCTCCGGAAATAACGTCTGGGACCTGAGGAAAGACCTGGGAGTCTGGATGCCCTCTAGGTGGCTGATATAAACGGAGAGAAAGGAAATGAATCAGATTAATCCTGGGGATCCTAAAGCAGATGATGATATGTGGCTGTGAGGGTGGGGGCTGGGCAGGAATCTTGCTAAAATCATCTGACTAACAGGATTCTTTGGAATGAGGTCCAGCTCTTTAAAAGTTCTCCTTTGCCTTTTTTTTTTTTTTTCAATGAAACTGTTAAGAATGGTTCTTGTGTGTGTGTGTGTGCATGCTCAGTTGTGTCCGAATCATGGAGTAGGTTCTTCTGTCATGAAATCGTCCAGGCAGGAATACTGGAGTGGGTTGTCATTTCCTACTCCAGAGGATCTTCCCGACCCAGGGATCAAACCTGCATCTCCTGTGTCTCCTGCATTGGCAGACGGATTCTTTACCACTGCACCATCTGGGAATTGTCACACAAAAAAATCTGCAATCAGCAAACGTTGTCTTAAATTACTTTTAAAATGCAGTAAATCAGAAAAAATTGGAACAGATATGGAACACTATTATTCCTGATTATATCATACCTTTCAATTCTAAGATGATGTTATCTATTAGGCTCCAAGGGAGATACATCCTTTCAGAAGAGTCCCTTCGTGTTTTATTACTAACTTATCTTCAGTGATAGCTGTTAGGAGGGAGAATGCAGTGAGAGGAGTACTGCCACCTCTTAACCCTATGGCTTTTGTCCCTCCTCAGAAGATAAAACTGAATAATGCCAGGGAGTGGATATGATTCTAATGGCTTTGCCATTGTTGCCACTGCTCTGAATTACAGAAGACAGGAATGCTCTGCAGGACCATCTAAATTCCAGCTTCTAAACTTTTACAGTACGAAGCCTCTAACCTCATTTATAGATTTGAAATGTATTTGGTCCTTTTTCTTAATTAAACACTTAGAAATAATGAGAAAGGGACAGGTGCAGATAGAACAACACCTGGAATTCTCACCTGTTTGTTTTTTGTTGGTTCTGTTCTATTGCATGTACTGAGCCACTTCAGTCGGGCGCCAGTCTGAGGACTGCAGCCTGCCAGGCTCCTCTGTCCATGGGATTCTCCAGGCGAGAGTACTGGAGTGGGTAGCCATGTCCTTCTCCAGGGATCTTTCTGACTCAAGAAGATCTAGTGGTTCTTTACCACAAGTGCCACTTGGGTTGGCCAAAATGTTTATTTGGGTTTTTCTGTAACTTCTGATGCAACCCTTTGGCCAACCCACTACATCTGGGTGGAAAAGACCACTTTTGACTCTCAGGTACTGCCATGTTGGTTAATCAGAGAAGCTAACTTTTCTTGTGGAGTATGGTGATGCTGTTAAAGAGCTGGCCCCCTTTCAGAGTCGAGTTCATATCTTTTATGCTTTGTGCCACACTTCCAACCTGGAGGTGATAAAGGATGATGATTACAACTTGGATAAGGCTCCTGATAAATCATCATTAGCATCATAATAGCATTTATTGTATATTTAATATGTGCAAGAAATTTTCTGAAAGCTCTACGTATATAAAGTTGAATAGGAACTGTTATTCTTAAAGTTGCATAAGAACTGTTATTCTATTAAAGATGAGAAAAGTGAAGCATAGTTAAGCAAATTATCAAAGGCCACCCAGCTAAGAAATGAAGGAGCTCAGATTTTTAGGCAGGTGGTCTAGCTAAAGAGTTTCTTCTCCTAAATTCTATATTACATGGCTTCTTGAAAATTCAGAGTCAATGTTAGAAATAATAGTATGTGTCCCAACATATGAATTAATATTATGGTGGGGGCACAAACTTGCTTGCCTTTAACTCAATATTTAAAAATAGAGCGATAGTTTACTTTTAAATTTTTCTAATTTTAATTTTCCCACTTACTAACAGCCTACTGTTGACCAGAAGATTTACTGATAACGTAGATGGTTGATTAACACATTTTTTAATGTTAAAATGTGTATATCTACATATATTTTAAACATTCATGGCATAGCTAACTTTACAAAAAAATTCTGTATTTTTAGGCTTTGTGGTTTGAGAGCTTTTTTAAGCTGTTTCAACTCTCCAAAATGCTTTCCAGTATATTTATTGAAGGAGTCTGCATGCAGATCGTGCAGCTCAAGCTTGTGTTCTTCAAGGGTCAACTGTGCCTTGCTCCTTACTTTGCTTGTGCATAGTCTATGACAGTATACATCAGGAATTGAAGCTATTTAGCCAAGTTAAACTTAAAGAATATTGTGTCAGAAGATGGGGAGGAGATGAAAGAGAAGGAAGAAAGGAGAGGAAAGGAAGGAAAGGGAAAAAGAAGCCTCATGCCAGTCAACAGAGCCCCCGGAGTGCTTGGGCTGGCACAGTGACCTCTGGATCTTGTCTAGACTCTTCAGATGAGTGCAGCTGTCTCTTCAATCGATGGCCCTTGGGCTGCATCTCCTCTTCTGCCCAAACCTGGGCAAAGGGCTGGAGCCTACCTTAAGTTCGTGGTTCCAGCCATTGATCTCTCTGTCCATCTTGATGACCCAGCACACTATGGCTTCTTTCATCTTTCCCCAGGCTCCCGCCTACCCACTGGCCCTTTCAGCACATTCATATCTGCTCTCTGGGGCATGTGGCCCCTTCTTCTTTCTCTGTATACCTTACAGAGCTCATGGGAAGCAAGGACTATTCATCACCCCACATCAGAGCTTATTACTTACCTCCCATCACATTGCTGCTGCATGAACCTGTGCCATTTGATAATGGCTATGAACAAGGCTTCCCCTAGCATGCCCAGGGAGTGTGCCCCCAGTGACAGTGTGTTTGAACTGTCTTTCTTCTACCCTGAGGTTTCCTATTGCCTTCTCCCCTTGAGGTTTGACTTCAAGAGGGATCAAAGGAATGAAAGCCTTTGTTTTTGATCTTTTCACTTTTACAGTATCCCTCTTTCCTCCAGCAGTCTTCTGATCTGGAAGAAGCAAACTTTAAGCTATCATTTTATCTACGTAATTTTCTCCTTATATCCTATGCAAAAGTTCATGTTAGTTCAGTTCAGTCACTCAGTCATGTCTGACTCTTTGCAACCCTATGGAGTGCAGCACGCCAGGCTTCCCTGTCCATCACCAACTCCCGGAGCTTACTCAAATTCATGTCCATCGAGTCTGTGATGCCATCCAACCATCTCATCCTCTGTCATCCCCTTCTCCCCCACCTGCAATCTTTCCCAGCATCAGGGTCTTTTCAAATGAGTCAGTTTTTTGCATCAGGTGGCCAAAGTATTGGAGTTTCAGCTTCAACATCAGTCCTTCCAATGAATATTCAGGACTGATTTCCTTTAGGATTGACTGGTTGGATCTCCTTGCTGTCCAGGGCACTCTCAAGACTCTTCTCCAACACCACAGTTCAAAAGCATCAATTCTTAGATGCTCAGTTTCTTTATAGTCTAACTCTCACATCCATACATGACCACTGGAAAAACCATAGCTTTGACTAGATGGACCTTTGTTGGCAAAGTAATGTCTCTGCTTTTTAATATGCTGTCTAGTTTGCTCATAGTTTTTCTTCCAAGGAGCAAGCATCTTTTAATTTTATGGGTGCAGACACCATCTGCAGTGATTTTGGAGCCCCCCAAAATAAAGTCTGACACTGTTTCCACTGTTTCCCCATCTATTTGCAATGAAGTGATGGGACTAGATGCCATGATCTTAGTTTTCTGAATGTTGAGTTTTAAGTCAACTTTTCCATTCTCCTCTTTCACTTTCATCAAGAGGCTCTTTAGTTCTTCATTTTCTGCCAAAAGGGTGGTGTCATCTGCATATCTGAGGTTATTGATATTTTTCCCAGCAATCTTGATTCCAGCTTGTGCTTCATCCAACCCAGCATTTCTCATGATGTACTCTGCATATAAGTTAAATAAGCAGGGTGACAGTATATAGCCTTGACATACTCCTTTCCTGATTTGTAACCAGTCTGTTGTTCCATGTCCAGTTCTAAGTGTTGCTTCTTGACCTGCATACAGATTTCTCAGGAGTCAGGTAAAGTGGTCTAGTGTTCCCATCTCTTTAAGAATTTTACACATATTGTTTTGATCCACAAAGTCAAAGTCTTTGTGTAGTCATTAAAGCAGAAGTAGATGTTTTTCTAGAACTCTCTTGTTTTTTCTATGATCCAGTGGATGTTGGCAATTTGATCTCTGGTTCCTCTGTCTTTTCTAAATCCAGCTTGCACATCTGGAAATTCACAGTTCATGTAGTGTTGAATCCTGGCTTGGAGAATTTTGAGCGTTACTTTGCTAGAGTGTGAAGTGAGTGCAATTGTGCGGTCATTTGAACATTCTTTTGCATTGCCTTTCTTTGGGACTGGAATGAAAACCAACCTTTTCTAGTCCTGTGGCCACTGCTGAGTTTTCCAAATTTGCTGGCATATTGAGTGCAGCCCTTTAATAGCATCATCCTTTAGGATCTGAAACAGCTCAGCTGGAATTCTGTCACCTCCACTAACTTTGTTTGTAGTGATGCTTCCTAAGGCCCACTTGACTTCACATTCCAGGATGTCTGGTTCTAGGTGAGTGATGACACTATTGTGATTATCTGTGTCATGAAGATCTTTTTTGTATTGTTCTTCTGTGTATTCTTGCCACCTCTTCTTAATATCTTCTCCTTCTGTTATTTCCATATGATTTCTGTCCTTTATTGTGCCTATCTTTGCATGCAATGTTCCCTTGATATCTCTAATTTTCTTGAAGAAATCTCTAGTCTTTCCCATTCTGTTGTTTTCCTTTATTTCTTTGCCTTGATCACTAAGGGAGGCGTTCTTATCTCTCCTTACTATTCTTTGGAACTCTGTATTCAAATAGTTATATCTTTCTTTTTCTCCTTTGCCTTTTGCTTCTCTTCTTTTCTTGGCTATTTGTAAGGCCTCCTCAGACAACCTTTTTGCATTTCTTTGTCTTGGGTCTGGTCTTGGTCACTGCCTCCTGTACAAGGTCATGAGCCTTCATCCATAGTTCTTTCGGCACTCTATCAGATCTAATCCCTTGAATCTATTTTTCACTTCCACTGTATAATTGTAAGGGATTTAATTTAGATCATACCTGAATGACCTAGTAGTTTTCCCTACTTTATTCAATTTAAGTCTGAATTTGGCAATAAGGAGTTCATGACCTGAGCCACAGTCAGCTCCTGGTCTTGTTTTTGACAACCTAGATAGCATTTTCAAAAGCAGAGACATTACTTTGCCGACTAAGGTCCGTCTAGTCAAGGCTATGGTTTTTCCAGTGGTCATGTATGGATGTGACAGTTGGACTGTGAAGAAGGCTGAGCGCCGAAGAATTGAGGCTTTTGAACTGTGGTGTTGGAGAAGACTCTTGAGATTCCCTTGGACTGCAAGGAGATCCAACCAGTCCATTCTGAAGGAGATCAACCCTGGGATTTCTTTGGAAGGAATGATGCTAAAGCTGAAACTCCAGTACTTCGGCCACCTCATGTGAAGAGTTGACTCATTGGAAAAGACTGTGATGCTGGGAGGGATTGGGAGCAGGAGGAGAAGGGGACGACCAAGGATGAGATGGCTGGCTGGCATCACGGACTCGATGGACGTGAGTCTGAGTGAACTCCGAGAGATGGTAATGAACAGGGAGGCCTGGCGTGCTGCAATTCATGGGGTCGCAAAGAGTCAGACACGACTGAGTGACTGAACTGAACATAGAGCTTTACCCTATGCATAAAGATAAACTAAATTATCTGGTCCTCTAGGCTTATCTCTTAAGATGAGATAAAACCAGTTAGAAAATTATCTTTCTCTCCAGACAGTGTCTAGAGTCACTGTATCTCCAAACAGTGTTAGCTTCTCATCTTGCTTGCAAACTCAGAAATCACTGTGTAAATTTTACAAGATAAATGTGAATCTCATCATTCCATGGAATCCCTGTTGCAGAAATCTTTATCCTCCACCACTACTCCTGTTGCTGCCTCTGTTGCTCAGGCAGGTAGTTGACTCAGGTTAACTAGAGAGATCATTTCCTGGTTGTCAAACTATTCTCTCTCAGAACCTAAGATGTCTAGTTCTACTAGGATTTGTACTGGTAAGATTATAAAGAGAAAAGCACTTTCTCTTTTACCAGTCAGGATGCCAGAAGGAGACCAAAAGAAAGTGAAAGCATTAGTCATTCAGTCGTGTCCGGCTCTTTGTGACCCATGGATTGTAGTCCGCCAGGCTCCTCTGTCCATGGGATTCTCCAGGCAAGAATACTGGAGTGGGTTGCCGTTTCCTTCTCCAGGGGATCTTCCCGATCCAGGGATCAAACGTGCATCTCTTGCATATCTTGCATTGGATTCTTTATCACTAGGGCCAGCTGGGACTTTGTAGAAGGAGACTGGAAGACTGGAAAAGGGCGGAGAGACTTACTCCTTCCTGTTTGCTTCCTGTTTCATCACATGGCCCAGCAATGGCCTCTAACGTGGGCAACAGCAGTTAGTTCCACTTGTGAGTTTCTCTCCACACTTCCAGAACCAGCATTATTTGTTCCTCCTCCTCAGAGGTCTGAATCCTGGCTCCTGGGCCTGCTTCTGAGCTTCAATTATCTTTTCTTTGTTTCTCCAGCCCTACAGGGGGTAGCTGCTTCTTGCAATTACTATTTTCCTGTTACTTCTGTCTGTGTTTCCTCTTTGCTTTCTCAATTCCTTAACACACATATAGCAAATTCATCTCTGTTAAACTATACTACTAGTTTTTAGATTTTATCTTCCTCACTGGAGCTGATTGAAAGGTTGTACATACAGAAGTGCATTACAGAAAATCACATTAATATATTTCAGAACAAGAATCCCACTCTAATATTGTAGAACTATGGAGAAATTTTTATTTACCAGAGTTATTTCTGGTGGCAGCATGGCATTTTGGAGGAAGAATTTCCTGTTAAATATATTTAGCATGTGAGGTAAGTCCCCAGGCAGCAAATTCCAAGTAGAATTTTAGATATTAGATCAAGGATCCTCATGAGAGGCATTTAATTTTTTTTTTTTTCCTGATCGCTCTGATGACTTTTCATGTGCCTGAGTGGAGTTGCTCTGTATATCTTAGGAGCAAGAAGAGAAGAGCATAAGCATGAAAGAGAGAGAGGAGAAACTGCCAGATGGTGGCTGGGTGACAAGGGATGTATCAATAGGAAATTAGAAATGTCTTAATAGAAAAATTTGAGCTATTAGTTGAAGGGTATTTGTGTGACCTTCTCCAAAATTTTCTCTACAAAATACACAATAAAGCTTATATTGCCACCTATTGCCTGTGCTTCAGTGTACTTTTTGGTGAGAAAACTTTCAGTGCTAAGCTCAACGTTGAAACATGTGGGGAGCTAAAGTGGAGCTAAACTATCATCATCTAATTTGCTGTGACCTAGAGTTCAGGTTAAAGCAATGACCAATGCCTAGACTGTGGATCTATCCAGACCTGAGTATGGATCCCAATATTACCCAGTTGCTCTGAGTCTTGTTTTTTTCTAACCTGTAAAATGGAATAATAATAATAATAATATCAACTTCCTATGGTGGTTGAGAAGACCATGTGAAAGAAATATATTTAAAGTGCCTGGTATATAAAAAATGCTTAAAAATGTTGTTATAACATTTCAAGTCCAACTTAAATGTCATTTCTTCAGTAAAGCCTTCTCTCAAATCACTTTTCCTCCATCTCCCAACAGAATAATCCAATCTACTTATTTGATTCACTTATAATCTATTATAGTGGCAATCCATAGTGGCTCAGTGGTTAAAGAATCCGCCTGCCAATGCAGGAGATGAGGATTTGATCCCTGGTCAGGGAAGATCTCCTGGAGAAGGAAATTGCAACCCATCCCAGTATCCTGGCCTGGAGAATTCCATGGACAGAGGAGCCTGGCAGGCTACAGTCCGTGGGGTCACAAAAGAGTCGGATACAACTTAGCAACTAACCCCCCCCCCCATAGTGTCTTATTTATCTGCTTTTCCTGTCAGATCCTGAGTCCCTTATAGTCAGACTTCCTATCTTTGTTTCTTTAGCACCTATAACAGGTTCCCGGAATATAATTTGAAAATTAATGAATATTTGAAAAGGGTGAGTTTTGAGAAATTGTTTCCTAGGAAAGTTTCTGAAAAGGAACCTGTATGTAATCAAAGATTTCTTCATGTCCTACAGAACCAGGGGCCTCCTTTGTGTTCTATTTTCTTTAATGTGGAGTAACATGGACGTGCTCCCCCGCTGTATGTCCTATCCAAAAAGGAGGAGATAGATGAGGAAGTCTGGAAGACTTCATGAGACATGTGGCTATGAAATTAGCTGCTTATGGATGAGGAGAAGAGAGGATGCATGTAAGAGGTATAAGGATTTCTAGGCAGAGAGACGCATGAGAGGCAGGAGGGGAAATCAGGTGAAGGCAGGCTCAAGATTGGTGAGTCAGTGCCTGTGACTGGGTGACACTGTGGGAGTGTAATTACTGGAGAAGATAATGCTAGGATAAGTCGGTACCTTATTCTGGAAATTTTCCAACACCTGTCCATGGAGTTTGAGTTTTTTCCTTATGGTTTAGAGAGCTTTTCAGTAGGGTCATGCCATGATGTTAGGTGTTTTTAAAAAGATCATGTTGGAAGTAGCGTGGGTAGAACTGATGATAAAGGGAATGGAAGGAAGGGTGGAAGGAGAAATAAACTCCACGGCAGGAGATAAGGAAGGTGGGCAGGAGCTGAGGTGGGAGCTTGGGGTGCAAAGGCTAGGCTACCTGGTAAAACACTGCAGAGGTTGGGATGGAAGAAAAAAAATATCCCCCAAAGGGAGGGAGCAAATAAAGATGATAGAATTTCAGTCTGAGAAATGGGGAGGAAGGTGGTCCTTTGAACAGGAATAGTGAAGGCAAGAGAGATTAAGAGATGAAGGGAGTGGCTTTTTCAGATACATTGCTTTTGAAGCATCAGTAACACATTATGATAAGGTCATGCCAGTGAAGTGATCATGCATGTTCAGGTTAGGTATTTTCACTTGGAGGACATCCACACAGAAGGCTGAAATTGTGGGAGTGGGTGGCCCAGAGTGATGGCACTGGAATCTTTATAAATGAAATCTACAGGTTTCATAACCAGATGAAGAAACATGGATGGAGACATTTCTTGGGACAAATTGTTATCGAAAGACATCACGAGTTTCTTTTAAAATGGAGAAAGAAGGCTTAATTATCTTTCATATTAAGACACAATTTTCATTCTTCCTTCCCTTCCCTGCAGTAAGAATTTTAATTACATGGCATCACTGTTGTCAAATGTCAGAATCTTTCATTAGAATGTTGAGGCAGGAGAGAAGTGACTTGTTTTTGTTTTGAAGTTTGAGAGAGAAAGACAAGACTCTGTAGAAGAACGGGGATTGGAGGGAATGGCTTAGAGGATAAAGCAGAAATATTCCTGAGTTTGTCAAGGTGTCTGGAAACATAATTATTTAATCCTGTGTAATGTCATTTTACTCTCCTACAAAATGGACACTGAACCATATTGTTTCCCCAGACAAACACTGAGTAAAAAAATTGCCTTTTTTTTTCCCTTCGTGCTGATTCAGGTGAGATACATCCCTAAGACAGCAAGCCCCTAAGTATTTGCATTGGTTTCTTGATTGTGTCCATCCTATCAGCCACCCTGAAAGCTGAGCAGCTCTACCTTAAATGTAACTTTCCTATCTGGCACATCCTATCTGCCACCCTGAAAGCTGAGCAGCTCTACCTTAAATGTAACTTTCCTATCTGTGCACTCTGTAGTCTTGATTCCTTCTGGGTGATATTAAAAAAGAAAGGTTCCCCCTGTAATTAAACATCAGTAGATCACTCCCAATGAACTATTTTGTCATTGTTCAGTCATTCACTCACGTCTGACTCTCTGTAACTGCATGAACTGTATCATGCCAGGCTTCCCTGTCCTTCACTATTTCCCAGAGCTTGCTCAAACTCAGTCCATTGAGTCGGTAATGTCCTCCAACCATCTCTTCCTCTCTCATCCCCTTCAATCTTTCCCAGCTTCAAGGTATTTTCCAATGAGTCAGCTCTTCGCATCAAGTAGCCAAAGTATTGGGGCTTCAGCTTCAGCATCAGTCCTTCCAATGAATACTCAAGAGTTGATTTCCTTTAGGATTGACTGGTTTGATCTCCTTGCAGTCCAAGGGACTCTCTCAAGAGTCATCTCCAAAACCACAGTTCAAAAGCATCATTTCTTCAGCACTCAGCCTTCTTTCTGGTCCAACTCTCACATCCATACAAGACTATTGGAAAAACCATAGCTTTGATTATAGGGACCTTTGTCAGAAAACTAATGTGCTCTTGTAAATTCTCCCCTTTGAGTGCAGGTAGAATCTATGAGGTGCCTCTAACCAGTAGAATACAGCAAAGATCCTTGTTGATTATCTATTTTAATTATAGCACGGTGTACATATCCATACCGAACTCTGCAACTATCCCTCCTCTGGCAACCATTAACTTTGTTCTCTAAGTCCATAGGTCTGTTTGTTTTGTAAAGAAGTTCATTTGAATGATTTCTTTTTAGATTCCACATATGAGTATGTCATATGATAGATATTTCTCCTTCTCTGTCTGACTGACTTCACTCGGTATGACAATCTCTAGGTCCATCCATGTCGCAAATGACATTATTTAAAATTTCTCAGAACTTGACTCTGTCATGCACGTTCATTGTATTCTAAGGAGAGTGAGTCAGTGTTACTTGATAAATATTATTTGAGCAGTGGAACAGAAGCTCTTCAATTTATGAATTGTTATTTTATCCAGCTCTGGTGAGAGGCATAAAGCTGTGGACCAGAACAGTCCGTTCTGCCACCAGGGACAGATGGCACTGATTGCTCAGCCAGTGTCATTATGAGTTTGAGAAGAAATGGCCTTCTGGATAGACTTGGATTTTAAGCTTTCTGGAGACAGGGCATCAGTGTCACCTTAACTTTGCAGATGTAGTCCCGGGGCCCTGGAAGAAATGAGGCAGGTGGTTTCTCCATCACCAGCAAGGCCACCCCATCATACGCTGGCAGTGCATGACCCGGGCAGGCCACGTGCTCTGCCGGGGCCCTGCTGTTTATATGCTCAGTGAACATTAGCAGCCTTACCTGTGAGAGAGGAGGTGGTGTGGCAGATGACCTGATGACTCTTTCAAAGCCATAAGATCTGCTCTTCACTGTAGCATTTTTAGTGGCTTAATGCTTCCAAAGCTTACCAAAATAGCATGTGTGTATATTCATATGTACATGTATATATATATGAATTCTCAAAATTCAACTGTAAAATTACAATCCAATTACAGAATAGACAAGACACAGGAACAGATATTTCCCCACACAGGATATACAGATGGTAAAGAAGCACATGAAAAGACATACAACATTATGAAACACTTGAGAAATACAAATTAAAACCACAGTGAGATATCACTACATGCCTGGATAAATGGATCAATTCCGCTAGCCCAAGAAATGAAAATATTATACATGTTGCTGGGTATAAGTCTCTGAAGAGTTAGTTGCTAAAGAACTAGAGAGTCTACAGAAATTCCTCTTTAAACTACTATGTAGCCAACAATATAATATAGTATAGCTCTAGTATATCTATATCTGTCTATTTATTTTTTGGTCACACCTCATGGTGTGTGGGATCTAAGTTTCCTAGCCAAGGATCAAGCCCACATCCTCTGCAGTGAAACAGTCATCCTAACCACTGGACGACCAGGGAGTTATTGTCTATGAAAAGGCTTTATGACACATTTGTTAAGAGATGAAAAAGGTCCCAAATGGCAGGTTCTACTTTGTTAAAAGTTAACACTGATTTTAGAACTATATATCAGGATATTAAGAGATATTAAGAGTAGTTATCAATGACTGGTAGAATTATGAGAAGTTTTGTTTTCTTTGTATTCTGATTTTTCTATTAAGGAAGTGTCTTGTTTGTGTGATGAGAATTATTCAATTAAAAAGAAAATTCCTAGTCAAAAAAAGTTAAAAACTTAGTGACATGGTGACACCAAATTCTGGCAAAGATTTAAAGAAATTAGATTACTCACACATACTAGTAGACATTTAAAGTAGTACAGCCACTCTCGAAAAGTTTGGCCATTGTTTATAAGAGGAAACATTCGATCGCCATATGTATGACCCAGCAACTGCACTCTTGAGCATTTAGCCCAGAGAAATATTACTGAGTGATAAAAAGGAACGCACTAGTGAAACGACTAACAATGTGCATCTATTTTCCAGGAAATTATGCTGAATCTGAAAGCCAATTGTATAACATTCTAGGAATGATAATATTAGAGAACCGGAAGACAGATTAGTGTTGGCAGGGGTTAGGGGTTAGGTGGTTGGCATTATAAAAGAAAACATGTGACTTAAATGAGAAGGAAACCCAAGGAAGAGGAGATGTATGTATGCACGTAGCTGGTTCACTTTGCTGTACAGTAGAAACTAACACAACATTGTAAAGCAACTGTACACCAAGTAAAAAATAGAATAATCCATCCAAAAAAAAAAAATCAGAAGTTGTGGCGGATACACAAACCTATGCATGTTATAGAATTTTATAGAATGTGATATGCATCTGCACACCATTGAACACAGGGAAATCTGAATTAGTCTGGTAGATTCTAACAATTCCCATATCCCTGTTATATCGTATCATAGTTTTGCAAGATGTGCAAACTGTGTGAAGGGTATATAGAATTTCTGTGTTATTTCTTACAGTTGAATGTGAATCTCTATCTATAAATGTAATAACAGAGTCCTGTGTACCCTTTAGTAAATAAAAAGTAAAAGCATCAACAGGCATTTATATGTCCCTTATATACACTTATTGTATGTCCCTATGTTCACCATGCTCTGTCTTAGAGATCCCTTCAGTTTGATGATATAATCAGAGGATTATATAAGATAATGCAGTGCTCTTAGAAAGTGTCTTTTGGCAAAACTGGCCCATTTGGACAGCTAAGAAATCACTAAATATTGATATTTTCTCTGTTGTTCTCATTTAACATAACAATGACAAATATTGATTTGACTCTATTGACATTTAAATGATGTCATAACTAGCTGAGTACCAGGGGAAGTAAGTTGGGGTAGACTTTAGTCCAAAATAAAGAATCAACATTCTTAACAAAATTAGAAATGCCATTTATTGTGCAGTAGTCTGCAGTCCCTTCATAGTTCCAGCCTGTGTTTCTCTTGTGATGGGAGTAGGTATGGTCATACAGGTAAGGCTTGCTACCATCACCTTTGCTGTTAACTGGGAGTTGTTATTCTGGGGAAGTCACCTGACCTTTTATGCAGCTTGATATATACACATTAAGAATTTTGGAGATATTGAAATAAGTACTTCTGTCTTCAGAAGTAGCACTTAATAAATGTTCATTTTGGATCACTATAAAATGCTTTCAGAGTTTACCTGTCTTTCTCTATTAGATACTAATGAAATGTTCTAAACAGGCTTGTGAAATGATCATTCCAATCTGATGATTAATAGAGATATTCCTGTGTGCCAATATGTTTTCTTCTGTCCAAAGAACTATGCTATTATTAACTCCATCTAACACAATTTAGAGTCAACATTTGTTGAAAACAAAAATAATTGTCATGTACCTTGTGCTGGTTCATATTTTACATAATAGCTGTCAAATGGCAGCCTCTTTCTCTTGTGAACAAACTTGTTGTGAGATTAATTTTCCCAGTGATTAAAGACCTCAGACAGTTGGAGCTGGGGTAGCAGCACATGCTAATAACAAGGACATGGACTTAACCATCAGCTTCCACCAAAGTGTGTTATGCATGGGATAATTTAAGACATATTTTATTTCTTTTCTTTACAGAGTTGAGCTGTGCAAATTAGTTTGAAAATTGCCATGGCAGATACAGGGCTTTTGAGATCACGTGCACTCTGTTCACGTGGCTTCATTTTTCATCATAATAAAGGCAAGAATAATGCAGTCGTTGACATCCATGGAGCACCTTGCATCCAGAGATTCCAAAGCACTTTCCTATTTGATCTTGCATCAGTACAGAGTCTGGCATTGTTAATGGTGCTTTCTTTTGGGCTCCTTCATCCCTCTGCTTTTGACTGCTTTTCCTTATTACTTACTTTGTTGTTGTGTTATTTATACTCTTAAAGGCTGATGTTCCCTGGGACCTTTATCTCTTACCATTTAAAATCTAGGGGATAGAGTTTCCGGAACTGGAGATATTTTGATGATTTTGCTTGGAGAGTCAGGATGTGAGATAGTGAGGTTTGAATGAGTAGTAGAGACTACAGTGTGGCTGAAGTTTCTTATCACTGGGGACATTTTTTGAGTTATTGTTGTTGAGTTTGCTTCCAGAACTTTATTAGCTCCTAAATAAAAGAGTAAAAGAAATATGCATACATGTTAAGAGTACTCCAGTTTATCGAGTACATTTTATTTGTCAACATTATTTTGGTTACTTTTATAGGCATTTTTAATCTTTGAATTCTCATCACAACTTTATAAAGAAGTATTTTTATCTTAATTTTACAAGGAACTTGTTCTCACTGCAGCCAATTAATTAAGAATAATACAATGTATTGATTACTTGTTTTCTAGGTTTTGTATTGAATACTCACAAACGCATTTGTGGTAGGCATGGATTTTACTTTGCAATACTAGAGTGAGAAATGGCCTATTGCTTTATCTTAAATTAGTTGAATCTGCTGCCTGCGTGTACGCATGCGTGCTAAGTTGTTTCAGTCATGTCCTACTCTTTGCAACCCTGTGGACTGTGCACACCATTGAACACAGGGTGTGTTCATGGTGCTCTGTCCATGGGATTCTCCAGACAAGATTACTGGAGTGGGTTGCCATGCCCTCTGCCAGGGGATCTTTCTGACCCAGAGATTGAACCCCTGTGTCTTGTCTCCTGCGTTGGCAGGTGGGTTCTTTACCGCCAGCACCACCTGGGAAGCCCTAAATCTGCTTCACTGGAGGAAAATTCAGTTTCCATTGTGGGAGAGAAAAGGGCCAGGGAAACCCTTTACCTCTCTCATGATGTATTAGAATCTGAGGTCCTTTACTTTACAGACTCTATGAAAAGGATCCAGTGTTCTTTAACCCACAGTGACCACTGCCTTTCTAGGACATTTTTTTTTTTTA
>SJYT01008743.1:89347-146405 GCA_006410635.1 Cephalophus harveyi
CCACCTGGGAAGCCCTAAATCTGCTTCACTGGAGGAAAATTCAGTTTCCATTGTGGGAGAGAAAAGGGCCAGGGAAACCCTTTACCTCTCTCATGATGTATTAGAATCTGAGGTCCTTTACTTTACAGACTCTATGAAAAGGATCCAGTGTTCTTTAACCCACAGTGACCACTGCCTTTCTAGGACATTTTTTTTTTTTACCTGTTGCTGGCAAGTCTAGGATTGAATCCAGGGATGGACTGGCTTTCAGCCAGTTTCTAGCAACTTGCCAACCTCCCTTACCCCTTTTAACTTCCCTTGGGTTAAACTATTAAATATGATGGCTTTCATTTTCCCTGGCTGAGTGCCTGGAGCCCCTTCAGGAAGAGAAATTATCACTTTGTCCAGTTGTTCCCTTGTTCTTAGCTCAGGGACTTTGAAAGCTGGCATCCGGGAGCCTTTTCCTGGCTGCCAACTAATCAAAAAAGACAGCGCTGGAGGAAGAGGCTCTGCTCACCATGGCCTGCTTCTCCTCTGTGTCCCACTTTTAATTGAATGTCAGGTATTGAAAGCACTAGGGAAATACACTCCCTGACAAAGGAATTAGATGGTCAGCAAGTAAATTTGGGAATGTTCAGTTATTTGTTGAATCGAATGAGCAACAGAACATCAAAAGCCCTGAGCGTGAGAAAGCATCTATGAATCAGAGCTAAGGAAGTTAAATTGCTTCTGTTTCTCTGAAGAATGAAAGGGGGCCCAAAACACCATCTCTCCTAGTGCAGAGCCAAAAGCTGAACCAGTATGGCACAGAACAAATTAGATAGAAAAAGCATGGCACAATAGGACTCAGATTGTAGGTCTCTGGTTTGCAGAAAGAAGATAAGAGGAAGACCCGAATGAATTGTGATTCATTAAAGAGGGGGAGAGAACCAAGAATGGAATTTGTATTTACAAATTTGCCAGGGGAAAAAGCTGCTATTGACGTGACATTGACAGATGAGGAGTTGGGTGATGACCAAAGGGGCTTAGATGTTAGATTAAAAAGTGTGGCTGGAAGGATATATAGCATAAGAGCTTAATATTTATTGATGAAGAGCACAGAATATCTATTGAAGAAAGGCACAAAAGCAGTTACTTGGAAACTTGTGACCCTAAATGATTAGATCAACATGCATAGATCCAAGAAAGCTGAATGAAGGAAGCAAAATTTCATGGTCTAATTGAGAAAATGATTTTGAAACTAGTAATTTTAGAAAAGTCAAACTGCAAAAACACATCACCTTATGTCTAAGTATGATGAACAGGCCAACCTTGAAACAACAACTCAACATCTATGAGATGATCAAAGTTAAGGTATAAATATAACATCTATGTAGCAGAACTACAAATTTTCTTCTTAAAATAGAGTCTTTGAGTTGGCCTAGCTGACTTTGATATGAAATTGCCAAGTCTTGGTTATCATATTAACATACTTTCTCCTGGCTGTGTCCAGACGCTGAAAAGTAGTGGTCTCAGTGCCAGCACATGATAAGACTGTCTATTTTGTGGCAAGAAGTAGTTGTCAAATTGATGAATTCCAAGTCTGTTCTTAGTCATTTCATTAATAACCTGGACAAAATAGACTATGAGTTTTGGATGGACCTGAATTTTTAGTACAAGCATGGGCCCTGGATAACCTTGGAGGAAGTTATATAATGTCACTGAGCCACTTTCCAAATGGTAAGATGATGATAACAATGGCTATCTCTTCACACCTGTCTCTGGGGGATGTCAAAAAATAGGGCTGCTGCTGCTGCTAAGTCATTCTTCTCTTTTGTACAAGCCATCATCCTTCGGTTCATCATCACGCCCACTTTTTTCTTTGCTCCACTAACACTACTAACAATATTAATGCAGTTTGCTACTCCTAGATGTGCATTCCTACATATTCTTCCATTAGTTTAACACTAGAATTAAGCACCTCTGAAACGCATTAAGACATTTAAATTCCATTTTCTCAGGTAGTGGTTCCCAGCCTTGGTTACATATTAGAATTATCTGAAGAGCTTTAAAAAAACCTGATCTACAGGCAGGTTGCTCTCCAGACCAATTAAATTAGATACTGGGGTGTTGGACCTGAGAATCAGTTTTGAGACTTCCTAGGTTATTCTAACTTGTAGTCAAGGTTGAGATTCTCTGTTCTAATCTTTGAGAAGGTACTTCATTTGGAAAATTGAGAATGCCTTTCATGTCATCATTGGGTTCAGCTATCAATCAAGGCAGTATCATCAGAGTGTGTGCTAGGCTGAGGTGAGGGAAATCTCAGGCCGAGTTCCTCCACCTCCCCTTTGATTCTGCTTCACTCTTATGTTCTATTGGTGGTGTTGATGGTTTAGTCACTAAGTCATGTCTGATTCTTCCTTTTGTGACCTCATGGACTGTAGCCTGCCAGGCTTCCCTGTCCATGGGGTTTCCCAGGCCAGAATACTGGAGGGGGTTGCCATTTCCTTCTCCAGGGTTACCTTCTGTTATGGTGGGATAAAAGACAAGTCATGTTTATAATGCAAAAAATAAGAGCATCCAGTACCGTGGCTTCATTCTAGAGCTGAGGAAACTGCAGCACAAAGAGGAGAAACAACCTACCTCAAATCCCAAGTTGGCATTGGAGCAATATGCAAATAGTGGTGTTTATGCTTAGTGTCAAGGGAGACATTGCATGTTGAGCTTATTTTGACTTAACAATAAATAGAAAACATTCCTTCTCTTTTATTTGATTTTAACCAGTTTTTTTCTTCTGCTATCCATGCTGCACCTCAGGGAGTAGTAAATGTTGCTGTTCAGGTGCTCAGTTGTGTCTGACTCTTTGCAACTCCATGGACTGCAGCTTGGCAGGCTTCCCTGTCCTTCTCTATCTCTCGGAGTTTGCTCAAACTCATGTCCATTGAGTTGGTGATGCCATCCAACCGTCTCATCCTCTGTTGCCCCCTTCTCCTCCTGCCTTCAACCTTTCCCATCATCAGAGTCTTTTCCAATGAGTCAGCTCTTCACATCAGATGGCCAAAGCATTGGAGCTTCAGCAACATTCCTTCCAGTGAATATTCAGAGTTGATTTCCTTTAGAATTGACTGGTTTGGTCTCCTTGCTGTCCAAGGGACTCTCTCTTTCTTTTTTGTTTTTTGTTTTTTGTTTTGTAAGATTTCGGTAGAAGGTCCCGTTCACTGCTGGGTGATGTGTATGGATGTTGAATAAATATTAATAAATGAATTAGTGCAGACTTAAGTATCCAAATTAATTTCAATGACAAGGAAGGGCCTGAGAGGATCTAAAATCTCAGAGATGCTGAGGTCTTTTAAAGATGAACCTGGGCCTTGGGATGCAGAATTTATTGCAAAAGAGAGATCTTTGGTTTATATGTTCTGCTTCTGAATCTCTCTGCAAAGAGACCACTCAGCTCATCTGCATTTTTCTGCAGGGAGTATCACTAGAAACTTGTTAAAGAAAAATCTCACCAGACAGAGTCACATGAGCAAGGAAAACTTTATTCAAGTCTCTTGCAATAGGGAGAGAGGCGGAACTCAACTGCTCTGAAAGGTTGGAGAATTTTTAAGCACTGGTATGAGCTAGTTCCTGGAGAAGACAATGGCACCCCACTCCAGTACTCTTGCCTGGAAAATCCCATGGATGCAGGGGCCTGGTAGGCTGCAGTCCATGGGGTCGCTAGGAGTTGGACACGACTGAGCGACTTCACTTTCACTTTTCACTTTCATGCATTGGAGAAGGAAATGGCAACCCACTCCAGTGTTCTTGCCTGGAGAATCCCAGGGACGGGGGAGCCTGGTGGGCTGCCATCTATGGGGTCACACAGAGTCGGACACTACTGAAGCGACTTAGCATGAGCTAGTTCCAATAGACTAAAGAAGGTAGGATGAGGTTTGATCAGTATGATTAGGTCTTCTGATCCAGATCCCATCTGCAGGTCTAGCTAAAGCATCATAAACTTCCCACACAGAACTCGTCACTGGCCTGGCAACTTTCAGTCCCTTACTACACGTTAGAATCCTCTGGGGAGGTTTTAATAAAATGTTGTCAATGCTTGGGTCCCACCATCCGAGAGCCTGATCTAATTGATCTGGGTTGACTCAGATTCTATATTTTGTTTGTTTGTTTTTAAATTGTACTGAAGAGTAGTTGATTTACAATGCAGATCCTATATTGTTTCAAAGCTCCAAGAGAGATTCTAGTGCATAGCCAGGGCTGAGGGTTTCTCTAGTGGCTCAGACAGTAAAGAATCCACCTGCAATGTGGGAGACCTGGGTTCAATCTCTGGGTTGGGAAGAACCCCTAGAGAAGGGAAAGGCTACCCACTCCAGTACTCTTGCCTGGAGAATCCCCATAGATAGGAACCTGGCGGGCTACAGTCCATGGGGTTGCAAAGAGTCAGACATGACTGAGCGACTAAGCACAGACAGCTGGGGTTGAAGACCACTGAAAGGGGCCAAACCTCCTATTTAATTTGTGAGATAGAAATGGGGCCAGACAGGAGGGGATGATTGTCTATTGTCCAAACTGACTTTGACATCAGTTACAGCCTCCCAGGTTCAGCACTCAGATTTCTACCAATGCTTTCATTTCAGTGCTTTCCTTCAATTTTCTCCACACTTATCATGTTTAGAGTTAAAACAAATAACTAAAAGTTCCTTATGTCCAATATCCCTTCAATCTGGGTCTGATTGGTGGTTTCAGAATAAAATCTTAGAGTGCCTGGGGATGTCTCTTATGTGATCAGGTGACTGTCTCACTTATGCCAGATGTTATATCAGAGTGCTTCTGTACTTTGTACTACTTAAGACAGTGGTTTTGTTTGTTTGTTTTAATGCTGACATATTTTGAGCATCTGAGCCCTGAAGCAAAGCCTGTTGCTCTTAAGGCTATTTCTAAATAGATTCTTGTTTCTAGTTACATCTCCCAACATTCTTGAGAGGTATACCTAAGTGATGCTTATTAATATGTATAAAGAAAAGGAATGGATTCTGCATATATCACTATAAAACTGGGTTATACATAATTAATTCTGAATAAACTAAAAATGGTGCTTCAAAT
Organism: Cephalophus harveyi; assembly: GCA_006410635.1. Taxonomy (NCBI): domain Eukaryota; kingdom Metazoa; phylum Chordata; class Mammalia; order Artiodactyla; family Bovidae; genus Cephalophus; species Cephalophus harveyi. Next base: position 94,406 of record SJYT01008743.1, read on the forward strand.
GACAAATCTCTTAAAGTTAGGAGTGTTAGCTAAAGAGAGCATTTACAAATTATGGCATTTATGAAGTTATGGATGACTATTGAATAGAGAGTCATAGAAAGAATTGAACTTAGGAATCAGATTGATGTAGTTTTCAGTTAGGCTCTTTGGCAGCAGTGTGATTTGGTTAATTAGTCTTTTGGAGGGTCAGTTTTCTTATTTTCAAAAGAGAAATAATAATTATTTCATAGGGTTGCCATGAGAATTAAAGAAAATAGAGTATGCCAAACATATGTAAGCTCTTTATATAATGGGCTTTTTTTTGTTTTGTTTTGCATTTTGAAAACGTCTTATTAAATGCTCTCTGAATTGGACTATTACCTAGAGCTTAAAAACAATACAGTGGTTTCTTGGGTTGTAAAGTCAAATTATGTACCTTTCTCTTTACAAATATAGGAAACCTTCTAATATTTCCTTGAGCATGTTTCAGAGCTTGGTATTGTAGTTATGATTATTATTCATCTCCAGCAAATATATCTTATTCTAGAAACCTATTGGAATTTCTCCTTGTCTGTCCAACTCAGTCTTATTCCTTTCAGAAGAAAGATCTCTCCTTTCATTGTCCATAAATGCTGCATATTTATCAGAAAAATAGATGCAATCAGATGAGAACTACTTCACTTTCTCAGTGTCAATTTTATCAAGCCCACTTTCTCTGTTCCTGCATTTTCCCCCCGACCCCTTTAGAACAGAAGTGTCTGTTCTTTCTGCTAAGGTCAGCCACCCTCTCCACAACCCCTTTCTCCTCTTCCCGGAAGATCTGTTCTTACTGTAGCGTCCTCTTCCTCTCCCACCACCATTTCTCTCTCTCTACCGGATTGTTGCTATTAGCATGCAATTATGCCTTAGCAGTATTTGTATGAATGATTTTCTAAGCTCCACATATTCTTCCTGCTGCTGCCCTCTATTCTAGCAAACTCTCCCACAGAGCTTGTTCTTCCTCCTGTCTTTGTGTTTTCAGTTACATTGTCCTGCCAACCAGCCCAATGTGGCTTTTCCCTCCACCCCTCCTTGGAAGTGGCTCTTATGGAGGACCCCAGCTATGTCAGAGTGCAAAGCCCGTGGGTAATTCCACCCTCATCTAACCTGGTCTGTAGGTATCATTGATGCTGTAGACCTTGAAGGACCAAGAAGTGCTCCTTCTTCTTTTTAAAATTAATTTTATTGGCATATAATTGCTTTACAATGTTGTGTTAATTTTGTATTATGTTAATATTGTGTTCATTTCCATCTTGCAAAGTGAATCAGCTGTACATGTACATATATACCCTCCCTTTGGAATTTCAGTCCCATTCAGATCACCACAGAGCATTAAGTGAAGTTCCCTGTGCTATACAGTATATACTCAATTATCCATATTATTCATAGTATTGATAGTGTATATGTGTCCATCCCAATCTTTACTTTCTACGTCCCTGTCCTTCTGTGATTCCATATCTTCATTTTCATTCTCACCCTCCGGCAGCTCCTTCTCATTCTTCTCACTAGCTTCTCTTCCTAGACTGCACTACTATTAATAAATCTTGGAATATTCCAAACGTCTTTTTTTCTGTGAGTCATATCCAGCATCCAGACATTTGCTCACGAGTCCCCTTTCCCCCTTAAACTCTCTCTCTGTCTCTCTTCTTTGCCTTTCTCCCTCTCTCCCTTCTTAATTGAGTAGCCTCTTTTTTTTTTTTTTTTTTCCTGGGCTCTAGGCTAGATTGTAGAGATGCAAAATGAGTAAGATAAATTCTGTCTTCAAGCAATTCGGTGTTTACTAACAAAAGTTAGACATGGAAAGAAATAATTAAAATGAAGAATTAGAATTGCTTTGAGAGGACTGTGGGTAGGTCCTGAAGGAATACAAAGGCCAGAGTGGGTAGGGGGTGGGGGCAATTCATACAGGATTTCCTCTCTGAAATAGGAATGGCTCACTGCATTCTTATTCGAAACCCATAACTCACAGTGGATGTGGGGAGGGGGGATAAGCAGAAGATCACACATACATTTTTAAAAAATGTGATCTTTCAGGTAAAAGAGAAAATGCAGCCATCTCATACTATCTGAGTTTTAAAATATTAATAAGCAAGACATTTTAAAATTAAAATAATGTAGATTCCTCAATCTGTTTGTCAATTTTGTTTTTGTTTTCATTAAAGTGGTACACATCCATAATTTTTAAAAGGTCAAATGATGTTATGAGGTCAATTGTGAAAAACAGAGCTCTCTGGTTCCCTTCTCTCTCCATTTTTATTTTCCAGATATCACCCCTTTTAGCTATTTTTGCTGCCTCTTTGAGTATTTTATATCCATCTTGCTAAATAACTTATTTTGAATAAATTATTTTTCTCAATTGACCACCCTGTGTGACAGATGAAAATTTCTTCTTCTTACGCCTCCATTCAACACACATACATCCTTCACTCATCTTCCTGTATCTAATTTTTAGTTTGATCTATGTTCAGTTTGTATATTATTGTGATTGTGACATTTCTTCACAACTTGGCCATGTGGTATACTGTATTTCCCTTTTTCCTTGATTTTTAGCAATTGCATTCTGGTTTACTTATTTTTTAGGGGTTTATTACTAGTCCACCTCAGGACCCTGGTTAAAATGTAAATTTCTTCTGTATGTATTCATAGACAAACACCCTGTAAACTCAGTCTTCATGGTCACATCCTGCCTGGTGTGTGCTAAGTTGCTTCAGTCATGTCCAACTCTTTGTAACCCCATGGACTGTAGCCCGCCAGGCTCCTCTGTCCATGGGATTCTCCAGGCAAGAATACTGGACTGGGTTGCCATGCCCTTTTCCAGAGGACCTTCCCGACCCAGGGGTAGAACCCATATCTCCTGCATCTACAGCGTTGCAGGTGAACTCTTTAGTGCTGAGCCATCAGGGAAACCCAACATCCTGCATGGAGCCCTGTGCATTTCTGCTCTGAACAGTACTGGAACCTCTACACCTGTCGCACAACTCTAGTCCGGGGAGCTCTCTCACCATTATCCCGAAGGTTACCTTTGTCGCTCTTCTGTGTTGATGGGCCTGGGCTCTGTAGTCCACGTTGTTTTCTTTCTTTGTTTATATTCCTGTCAAAGCACAGTTCATCCAGCAGATTCCAAGAAAGGATGCAGGAGAGTAATTTTTTTTTTTTTTAAATCCTCACAATTAGTAGTTTCCTTTTCAGGGAAAATTAGATGAGGAATAATTTTTCTCGAGTACTAAAATCATTGTTCGGTTGTCTCCTGGTTTCTGGGGTCGTCTTGAATAGACCAACGTCTTTTTGATTCCTCTTTGTCTAGATAAAGAATGGACTCTGTGAACCCTACCCCATAGACTCTGAGTTCCACTAGGAAAGGGCTTGTTTGGATTTGATCTTTTCTCTTGAGCTAGACACTCAGTGGGGTCTTCAATCTGAGAGTTCATATATGTCAGTTCTGGAAACTTTGTCTGAATCCTTTCTTTGGTTTATTTGTATTGATTCTCTTTGTTTTTTATTGATGGAATTCTTTTATTGAGATGCTGAGCTTTCTAGGCGGATTCTCTAATTTTCTTTCTTTTTTTTTTAAATTTTTTACTCTTTTGAGCCACTTTCTGAGGGATTTCTGCAACTTTACTTTCTAACCCTTCTCTGGAATTTTTTTTCTATTATTGCGTTTTTAGCTTCCAAGAGCTCTCTTTTGTCCCAGAACATCACATATTTGTAGTATCCTATTCTTTTTTCATAGCTGTAAGGCTTTCTCTCCCTTGTCTGAGAGAAAAGGATCTTTGGTTTGTTTTCTTTCCTTGCAAGCTCTATGTTTCTTTCAATCTCCCTTTCCCTGATGGATTCAATCTCTGCTACGTGAGAGGCCCGATTCAAATGTCTGGTATTCTCAGGCTCACCCATGTTATTTAATTAAGGGTGAGGGACTGGAAATTCTGATTCTAAGCACCATGTGTATGTTTTGGGAATAGGGGTTCCTATACATTGTTTTTGGTGGTCGATCACTCACCCGTCTGTGTCGTTAGGTTTTTCCTCTTAGGTTGATTGTATTTCCTTGAAAAGACTTTCAGATACCTTTGGAAGGTAAATATCTAGTTGACTCTCTTCTGAGATGTGAGCTGGGGATAGACTGGGGATCTCACCGTTTGGTGAATAGATTTTCACTCAGTCTAGCAAGTTTGGGTTTGATATTTTTGTTCCTATCTGTGCCTGGTACTCCTGAGAATCTGCCCAGTTTATTGTATTCAGAGAGTCAGTTTTCTCTCTTCCATTGAGATTGAAGGATGTTGTTAGTTGCTCAGCCATGTCCGACTCTTTGTGACCCCACAGACTATAACCTGCCAGGTTCCTCTGTCCATGGGATTTTCCAGGCAAGAATCCTGGAGTGCATTGCCATTTCCTTCTCCAGGGCATCTTCCCAATGCAGGGATCAAACCCAGGTCTCCTGCATTGAAGGCAGATTCTTTACCATCTGAGCCACTAGGGAAGCTCCTTCTTTGAGACTGAAGAGGGTTTCTCTTTTCTTTCTAGACAGACTTTTCAACCAGTCAGCTTTACCTTCACCCAGTCCTCTCAGGGGTACCAGGTGACGTCAATTTCTGAATACCCAGGAACTGTAGTGTACATTGGTTGCTTTGAGAGCCTCCCCGTTAACCAGACTGGTTTTTGGGTTTGTAGGTTTGTTAAGTCATTTACTGCTCACCCATCTGGTTTCTAGCTTCTCAAATCTTGTTGATGTTTGTCTCTTTGCCCTTGAGGATTTATGCCTTTGGGGGAAAAATAAATCTGTGTATTCATTTAGAGGTGTTTTGAGAAGAAAAGGAAGCTTAAAATGTGTATTCAATCATCCTTTTTATTTTTAATTGACAAATAATTGCTTTATAATATTGTGTTGGTTTCTGTCATACATCAACATGAATTAACCAAAGGTATCCATATGTCCCCTCCCTCTTGAACCTCCCAATCTTCTGTTTCTAAGCTAAAGCTTACCAATTTGTTTACATAATTGGAGAGATTGAAAAGGAAAAGAAAGGCAGCACACGTACTAAAAAAAAGGGAGTAAATAAAGTAAAACTCAAGAGGGAGATATACACAAGCAGAGAAAAAGGAAATTTCAGCCCTAGACTGAGGAAGGACAGAAGACCAGAGATGCTCATGTCACAGTGATATTGACCTAATTCATTTGTTTACTTATCTATTCATTTGTGCAACACTTTTCCCTAGAACTTTTTGACTGGAAACTAATGGGTGTTGCAAATACCAAATGTGTAAGTTGGAAGTGAATCAGCACTTTTCACTGATAGTGACAATAGTTAGCATTTGTTGAGTCCCAGGAAAACTTATTTACAGTCTGGTATCTTCAGATTATTTCAACCTGATAAATTTATGTGGAGCCCAGTGAGAGTCAGGCAGGGTTCAATATGACAGAATATTATTAATCCCTTCCTTTTGTAGTCTCTGATAGATTGATTTATTGATACTCACCTTTTCTTGATGACTCACTTTTCATATTTCTGGTACTATTTCTTTTTAAAACCCTGAAAGATTTAAAATCCATTCACATGTGAATATGTAGTATGCATTTGTATTCTTATACTGATATGTTTGAAAGTATTAGTCATTGAGTCATGTCTGACTCTTTGCAACCCTATGGACTGTAGCCCACCAGGCTCCTCTGTCCATGGAATTCCACAGGCAAGAATACTGGAGTGGATTGCCATTTCCGTCTCCAGGGGATCTTCCTGACCCAGGGATTAAACCCCAGTCTCCTGCATTGCAGGCAGATTCTTTATGGTGTGAGCCACCAATGTATGAATAAAAAACAATGAAATAATTTTCCATATGTCACTTATAGATCTCCACTTCTTTACTTGGAGTTACTTGTGGGATATGTGGTATCTGAAAATTTTGTTTGAAGGGCAAGCATGTAGAGCTTAATTAGACTTTATAATACTGAAATAACCATATGGTTAAGTCACTGGAGGTTTAAAACAACTTATAGATATAGATTTTGGTAACAATAATAAGTAGACAACATGTAACATGAATGTTTGGTATGTACCAGGTACTCTTCTAAGTATTGTACCTGTATTAATTCATTTAGTCCTCAAAGTAAAGGAGATTCAATTTTTATCTCCTACTTGGAAATAGAGAAACTAAGGCATAGATTCAAAGACAGTTGGAGATATCTGAAGAGTACCTGGACCGTAGTCATCATCAATATCAATTTCATATACTGGAATGGATCCATTTGTCACAGAAAACCAGAACTGGATGGTGGTGAAGACAGTCGAAACAGATTTTACTCTGTCCATGGGATTTTTCAGGTAAGGATACTGGAATGGACTGCCATTTCCTTCTCCAGGGGATCTTTCTGACCCAGGGATTGACCCTGCACCTGCTGTGTCTCCTGTATTGCAGGCAGATTCTTTACTAGCTGAGTCATCAAGGAAGCCCAATTTTTTGCTAATCTGAACTAATAGAATTCTTGCTGTAGGCAGACCAGGGTGATCAACTATTACCTGGAGGATGGTTGGTAGTCAGTGAGTAATTTGGGTGGGAAAGTCTGTTTAAGCTACCAGAACATCATATATTTGTAGTATCCTATTCTTTTTTCATAGCTGTAAGGCTTTCTCTCCCTTGTCTGAGAGAAAAGGATCTTTGGTTTGTTTTCTTTCCCTGCAAGCTCTATGTTCCTTTCAATCTCCCTTTCCCTGATGGATTCAATCTCTGCTACGTGAGAGGCCCGATTCAAATGTCTGGTATTCTCAGGCTCACCCATGTTATTTAATTAAGGGTGAGGGACTGGCAATTCTGATTCTAAGCACCATGTGTATGTTTTGGGAATAGGGGTTCCTATACATTGTTTTTGGTGGTCGGTCGCTCACCCCTCTGTGTCGTTAAGTTTTTCCTCTTAGGTTGATTATATTTCCTTGAAAAGACTTTCAGTTACCTTTGGAAGGTAAATATCTAGTTGACTCTCTTCTGAGATCTGAGCTGGGGCGCGACTGGGGATCTCACCGTTTGGTGAATAGATTTTCACTCAGTCTAGCAAGTTTGGGTTTGATATTTTTGTTCCTAACTGTGCCTGGTACTCCTGAGAATCTGCCCAGTTTATTGTATTCAGAGAGTCAATTTTCTCTCTTCCATTGAGATTGAAGGATGTTGTTAGTTGCTCAGCCATGTCCGACTCTTTGTGACCCCACAGACTATAACCTGCCAGGTTCCTCTGTCCATGGGATTTTCCAGGCAAGAATCCTGGAGTGCATTGCCATTTCCTTCTCCAGGGCATCTTCCCAATGCAGGGATCAAACCCAGGTCTCCTGCATTGAAGGATGTTGTTAGTTGCTCAGCCATGTCCGACTCTTTGTGACCCCACAGACTATAACCTGCCAGGTTCCTCTGTCCATGGGATTTTCCAGGCAAGAATCCTGGAGTGCATTGCCATTTCCTTCTCCAGGGCATCTTCCCAATGCAGGGATCAAACCCAGGTCTCCTGCATTGAAGGCAGATTCTTTACCATCTGAGCCACTAGGGAAGCTCCTTCTTTGAGACTGAAGAGGGTTTCTCTTTTCTTTCTAGACAGACTTTTCAACCAGTCAGCTTTACCTTCACCCAGTCCTCTCAGGGGTACCAGGTGACGTCAATTTCTGAATACCCAGGAACTGTAGTGTACATTGGTTGCTTTGAGAGCCTCCCCGTTAACCAGACTGGTTTTTGGGTTTGTAGGTTTGTTAAGTCATTTACTGCTCACCCATCTGGTTTCTAGCTTCTCAAATCTTGTTGATGTTTGTCTCTTTGCCCTTGAGGATTTATGCCTTTGGGGGAAAAATAAATCTGTGTATTCATTTAGAGGTGTTTTGAGAAGAAAAGGAAGCTTAAAATGTGTATTCAATCATCCTTTTTATTTTTAATTGACAAATAATTGCTTTATAATATTGTGTTGGTTTCTGTCATACATCAACATGAATTAACCAAAGGTATCCATATGTCCCCTCCCTCTTGAACCTCCCAATCTTCTGTTTCTAAGCTAAAGCTTACCAATTTGTTTACATAATTGGAGAGATTGAAAAGGAAAAGAAAGGCAGCACACGTACTAAAAAAAAGGGAGTAAATAAAGTAAAACTCAAGAGGGAGATATACACAAGCAGAGAAAAAGGAAATTTCAGCCCTAGACTGAGGAAGGACAGAAGACCAGAGATGCTCATGTCACAGTGATATTGACCTAATTCATTTGTTTACTTATCTATTCATTTGTGCAACACTTTTCCCTAGAACTTTTTGACTGGAAACTAATGGGTGTTGCAAATACCAAATGTGTAAGTTGGAAGTGAATCAGCACTTTTCACTGATAGTGACAATAGTTAGCATTTGTTGAGTCCCAGGAAAACTTATTTACAGTCTGGTATCTTCAGATTATTTCAACCTGATAAATTTATGTGGAGCCCAGTGAGAGTCAGGCAGGGTTCAATATGACAGAATATTATTAATCCCTTCCTTTTGTAGTCTCTGATAGATTGATTTATTGATACCCACCTTTTCTTGATGACTCACTTTTCATATTTCTGGTACTATTTCTTTTTAAAACCCTGAAAGATTTAAAATCCATTCACATGTGAATATGTAGTATGCATTTGTATTCTTATACTGATATGTTTGAAAGTATTAGTCATTGAGTCATGTCTGACTCTTTGCAACCCTATGGACTGTAGCCCACCAGGCTCCTCTGTCCATGGAATTCCACAGGCAAGAATACTGGAGTGGATTACAACATGTCTACTTATTACATGAATGTTTGGTATGTACCAGGTACTCTTCTAAGTATTGTACCTGTATTAATTCATTTAGTCCTCAAAGTAAAGGAGATTCAATTTTTATCTCCTACTTGGAAATAGAGAAACTAAGGCATAGATTCAAAGACAGTTGGAGATATCTGAAGAGTACCTGGACCGTAGTCATCATCAATATCAATTTCATATACTGGAATGGATCCATTTGTCACAGAAAACCAGAACTGGATGGTGGTGAAGACAGTCGAAACAGATTTTACTCTGTCCATGGGATTTTTCAGGTAAGGATACTGGAATGGACTGCCATTTCCTTCTCCAGGGGATCTTTCTGACCCAGGGATTGACCCTGCACCTGCTGTGTCTCCTGTATTGCAGGCAGATTCTTTACTAGCTGAGTCATCAAGGAAGCCCAATTTTTTGCTAATCTGAACTAATAGAATTCTTGCTGTAGGCAGACCAGGGTGATCAACTATTACCTGGAGGATGGTTGGTAGTCAGTGAGTAATTTGGGTGGGAAAGTCTGTTTAAGCTAATTTAGAAGAATTCTTGCAAAAAACTGGACTCTACAAAGACAAGAGACACAAGGCCAAGCCTAGATCAGCCAATGGCTCGAGGAGCTTAACTCAAGTTTGTTCACGGAGACCATTATTCTCTATGGATGGGAACTGAACAATCATCTGAAAAACCTCTTAGTGACGATCCCAAAATACATCAGTGATATCCAGGGAGGTGGTAGATCTGTAGGTTTTTGTTTGCTTATTGATTTATTTGCTTGTTTTCAGGTTAGATTTGCACTGATGAATGCATATTTTTATAGTTCTAGGAGAACTAGCAAAAGGAATCATAAACCTTTGAAATTTTTAGAATGTTTAAAAAATAACTTAATGTTAAGAGATTCCAGTCCTTGTTTCTGCCCCTTATTCAAAATAACCCATCAGTGGACTTTAAGGGAAAGGATTTGTTTTTACTGGTTTTATAGAAGGAGGCACTTTGGAAATTGTTCCTAATGCTCAAAATATCTGTCTAAACCATGTTCATAAATTGGATACTATCATGTTTTTAATAATTTTTATTAGAGTATAGTTGCTTTATAATGTTGTTAGTTTCTATGTTGTGCAGCAAAATGAATCAGTCATTTGTATACATATACCCCTCTTTTTTGGGGGATTTCCTTCCCATTCAGTTCACCACAGAGTACTGTGAACACTATCATCTAGTATCAGTGTCACCTAAGGCTTGTTAGTAGTCATAATTTGCAAATGAACAACACCGCCCTACTGCTACTGATTTTGACTTCATTTGCTTGTATTTTCACTGTTTCAGTAATTAATGGTCATGCAATTGTCTAGCTGTTGAGAGTTCATTCCAGTGCTTCCTTCCCATAGGAAATCAGTGTCAGATGTAGTGATTACTGGATAAATAAGGCAGAACAACTAAAGCTATGGTTACCCCCTCATAGACACCATTATGGTTCTAAGGAATTCTGGATTAACCTCTGTTCTCAAAAGATTATCCTAGATTCTTAAAGTCCTTGGTAGCTAATGTGCAGGAACATATTTAACCTGAGTTAGAAACATAAGCTCATAGCTTATTTGGCATGTAAAGAATTCTCTATGGATGGGAACTGAACAATCATCTTTCTTTCTTCATCTCTCTTTTTATCTCTAATCACCATAAGTAAGCTGTCCTATCTATGAGCAAGTGTATAAGTCTAATAACTACCATTTCCCCAAAGAATCAAATGTCTGCATATGCCGTTGCATCAAAATCTTTAACCTTATATAAACTGTATCAGTTTGTATATCTCTTAAAATTTTTTATTGAACTTTCTTTCTTCATCTCTCTTTTTATCTCTAATCACCATAAGTAAGCTGTCCTATCTAGGAGCAAGTGTATAAGTCTAATAACTACCATTTCCCCAAAGAATCAAATGTCTGCATATGCCGTTGCATCAAAATCTTTAACCTTATATAAACTGTGTCAGTTTGTATATCTCTTAAAATTTTTTATTGAGGTAGAGTTTATTCACAGTATTATATGTTTCAATTGTACAGCATATTGACTCGTGATTTTTAAAGGTTGTACTCCATGCACAGTTATTATAAAATATTAGCTCTATTCCCTACACTGTACAATATATCCTTGTACCTTATTTTATACATAGTAGTTTATATCTAAATTCCCTACCCGTATCTTGCCCCTTGTAAATCTCATAATTTTTTTTTTTTTTTACATTCCCACCAGCAGTGCAAGGCTCCTTTTTCTCCACACCCTCTTTAGCATTTATTCTTTGTAGATTTTTTTGATGCTGGCCATTCTGACTGGTGTAAGGTGATATCTCATAGTGGTTTNTTATATCTAAATTCCCTACCCGTATCTTGCCCCTTGTAAATCTCATAATTTTTTTTTTTTTTTACATTCCCACCAGCAGTGCAAGGCTCCTTTTTCTCCACACCCTCTTTAGCATTTATTCTTTGTAGATTTTTTTGATGCTGGCCATTCTGACTGGTGTAAGGTGATATCTCATAGTGGTTTTCATTTGTATTTCTCTAATAATTAGCAATGTTGTGTATCCCTTCATTTGCCTCTTGGCCATCTGTATGTCTTCTCTGCAGAAATGTCTATTTAGGTCTTCTGCCTACTTTTGGATTGGATGGTAAAACAGATAGCTAGTGGGAAGCTGCTATAGCTCAGGGAGTTCATCTCAGTGGTCTGTGATGACCTAGAGGATGGGATGAGGGTGGTGGGAGGGAGGTCCGAGAGGGTGGCAATGTATGGATACCTGTAGCTGATTCGCTTTGTTGTGCTGCAGAACCAAACACACACTGTAAAGGGATTATACTCCAATAATTTTTTAAAATAGTTTTATAAATTTAGCAAGTTCCCTAGCCTTCCTGGGTCTCACTTTTGCCACCTGTTGAATAGAGATGATGTTATACTCATCTTAAAGGGTTATGTGAGAGAGAAAGAAAAGTAGAATTAAGGCAAGTGAAGCATTGGGAAATAATGATCTGTCAATAAATTTTGGGTTATTATTATTACCAATGAAAAGTGCTCATTTACTTTGAATTCACATATTCAATTTGAACCTTGGGATAGAGAAAACTAGTCCTTTCTTTGCTATTCAACTTTTGGATGTTTATCCTGTTCTTTTATGTCATGTCTTTGGGGTTAGAGACAGGGATGGTCCAACCTAAAAAATAGCCTGATAAGTCTGTGGAATCGATATTTATAATTCAAACACCCATTGTTACACAGCTGAAGAGGAAACCAAAATTTTCTTTACAGGAATATGTTCCTCTGTTCAAGTGTGCTCTTAAAAAATGATTCTGTTTTCTAGCATCTCACTGGTCACAACATGAGCATCTATTCCACATGCATTGTGAAAATAAAGAAGAGCCTTGTTCAATGTCAAATACTGTAAACACTTGAAAGTTTAATGCAAATGGGATGGAGATCAGTTGCAAAGTGAAATCTCAAATACTGGTGGGGTGAGTTTAGATTTTATAACATCCATGAAGGTGATTAATCACATGAAAAGCCACTGTGAGTTGAAAATGTGGTAGACTTACACTATTTAACAGTTCAGTTCAGTTCAGTCACTCAGTCGTGTCCGACTCTTTGTGACCCCATGAATCGCAGCATGCCAGGCCTCCCTGTCCATCACCATATCCCAGAGTTCACTCAGACTCACGTCCATAGAGTCGGTGATGCCATCCAGCCATCTCATCCTCTGTCATCCCCTTCTCTTCCTGCCCCCAATCCCTCCCAGCGTCAGAGTCTTTTCCAGTGAGTCAACTCTTCGCATGAGGTGGCCAAAGTACTGGAGTTTCAGCTTTATCATCATTCCTTCCAAAGAACACCCAGGGCTGAGAAGCAAAGGTCATGAATGATGGATTTAAAAATAATGATTTGGATATCAGAGGCTTAAGTGGCCCTTGAGAAAATTAGATTTCTTTTAGTGTGTGTGAAACGTGTTTCTTTATGATCATCTATAAGAATCAAGTATGAATTGATTAGCATACTTGCATTTGAAAAGTAAAAAGAAAAAAGAAAAGTCATGTTTCAAACATTCGTTTTTTCTTCCTAAGAATTAATGCCCTGTTGTGGTTATAACATAAGTAAATGTGTTAATTGTAAGAGATAATAAATATATTTCCATAATTTTAGGGTTTTGTTTTTAGGATATAGTCCCAAGCAAACCCTAATATCTTTGCTTTCCATGTATTCACATTAAATAAAAAGAAAAAAATCTTTGTGAAATATCTACCATTACTTAGGTAAGCTTCCTACACGTTTCTTAGCGGCTATCAGATAGGTCAGAAACTTCTTATTCCCGATTCTTTCACATGATTTACCCAAGTGCCAATTGCTAAGAGTTCAGGAAAATAAAAAATAAAAAAAGATGCAGTTTGTACTTGTTCTTCTGGATATTTAAGCATCCTCTTCCTGTACTTGCAATTTTACATTATCCTCAAATAATTTTTCATCCCTGTCTGAACATGCCAATTAATATTCTAGCTATTATTATGTCATTCACCTCAAAAAAGTTTCCATCAAGCCCAAATTAAGTTACTGAAAATATGAAGTGAAAAAAAGTAAACCTTAACAAAGAGAAAATTCCTACTGCGAGAAGAAAAAAATATGCTCTGTCTGACATCAAATTTTACTGTTTCCTTGTAGGAATGTCAGTTCCTACTTTAGCTCTGTTCAAGTATATGAAATAAATCATTTCAGATTTTTGATATTGAGTGCTTCAACATTTACCGAAGAAAAGGAGAAAATAGCTGTTATGATAAGCTTTCTGTCCAAATTAGTCCATAGAAAGGAGAGGAAGGCAGAACAGTTTAGAAGCTATGTTGATTTTTGGAAGCTCGGCAGTATTTGTTTATGGTGTGCGTGTGTGTGTACGTGTGCGCGCGTGCGTATGTGTGTGTGTGCGCATGCGTGCGCACTTGCACGTGCGTATGCTTAGTCATTTCCAACTCTTCAGGATCTCATGGACTGTAGCCTACCAGACTCCTCTATGCATTAAAATTTCCAGGCAAGAATACTGGAGTGGGTTGTCCTTTCCTTCTCTAGGGGATCTTCCTGACCCAGGGATTGAACCCTTGTCTCTTGGGTCTCCTGAATTCTCAGGCAGATTCTTTGCCAGCTGAGCCATGGCAGGCCAAGGTGATATGATGTGTTTTTAATCAAGGAAGAGGCGTCTTGGTAGATTTCTAAAATTAACTGCTCCACCTCTGTGTTCATTGCAGTCTTGTTTTGATCCTTCCGGAATCTAACTCTAAACCTCTCTAACCATTTGGCTTTTCCCACGTCCTGCTCTGGCCTCTTCTTTTATTCCTATGTTCTCTTTCTTAGCTGTTCCATCTACTCTTATAGTAGTTACTCACACACTGAGGGACTTCCGTGGTGGCTCAGATGGTAAAGCATCTGCCTACAATGTGGGAGACCTGGGTTCAGTCCTTGGGTGGGGAAGATCTCCTGGAGAAGGAAATGGAAACCCACTCCAATATTCTTGCCTGGAAAATCCCATGGATGGAGGAACCTGGTAGGCTACAGTCCATGAGGTCGCAAAGAGTTGGACACTACTGAGCAACTTCACTTTCACACACTAAGGCAGATGATCCCCAAATTTGGATTTATAGCCCTGTCTTATCTTCCAGGCTTAGCCTCACATTTCTAATTATCTGCTAGACATTTGCACCTAAATGTACTACCCGCACCTCAAATTCAAACTGTCTTAAACTTTTCTTCCAGCTTTCTTTTTTAAAAAAGTGGTAGCCATGTTCTTCCAACCATGCACCCTTAAAACATGAAAAATATGTTTGGATCTTCTTTATTTTCCTGTATCTTCCTGTTGTCATCAAATTCCACCAGTTCTTCTAACATTTTTTTTTTTTTTTTTAAAGCTGCATCTCACCTTGTGGGATCCACACTCCCTGACCAGGGATTGAATCCATGCCCCTTGTATTGAGAACACCATCTTAATCACAGGACTACCAGGGAGTCCAATTCCTCCTTAAAGTTACTCAGTTCAATTCTACTTATTAGGCACAGCTCTGCGCTAAAAGCTATGGGATCAGCAGCATAACACATCTACAACATGATACAAGTTCTGTGCTCAGGGATCTTGTGACCTAGCAGTGGAGATAAGCGACAGATGTGAATTTCACTCTCAAGACCGTCAGATTAATTTTCTTACATAACATACTCTTCTGCTCCAAAATCACCAGTGTTTATTTTCTTCTGGGTGAAGATCTTTTTTGTACAGTTCTTCTGTGTATTCTTACCACCTCTTCTTAATATCTTCTGCTTCTGTTAGGTCCATACCATTTCTGTCCTTTATCGCACCCATCTTTGCATGAAATGTTCCCTTGGTATCTCTAATTTTCTTGAAGAGATCTCTAGTCTTTCCCATTCTGTTGTTTTCCTCTATTTCTTTGCACTGATCGCCGAGGAAGGCTTTCTTATCTCTTCTTGCTATTCTTTGGAACTCTGCATTCAGATGCTTATATCTTTCCTTTTTTCCTTTGCTTTTTGCTTCTCTTCTTTTCACAGCTCTTTGTAAGGCCTCCCCACACAGCCATTTTGTTTTTTTGCATTATCTCTTTACAGACCAGGAAACTCAGACACAGGATTAAATAACTCGCCCAAGGTCACACAGCTTGTAAATAAAAGATCCAAGGGTTGAACCCTGGAGTCTGGCTCCAAAGACGAGTCTCTGAACCATGGTGCCCTAATGCCTGCCCTATACCTCTTGTCTCTGTTTTTCCTCAGCACAAATGACAGGGAAGGACCCTGACCCCCCAAAAGCCAATCTGCTGGCTGGACTGTCACTTGTAATTTGTGAGTCTTGGCTTAAATAGATGAACCGGACCTCCTAGAAGTTTTTTTCTTGCGACTTGAAAACAGAAAATACCGACTAATGCCGTTTACACTGATGCTTAAAATTAGGACTCTCATTCTCTTCTTGTGTTGCTAGTTTGGGAATACTTTCGAATTGAAAATTTTAAGTTGAGATTAAAATGGCTTTTAATTCACATCATTTCATGTAAAATGCCTTTTTGATGTTTTTAAGGCAAATTAAATTCAGTTTAAATATTTGTGTCAAATCTGTTTTTCTTTCCAAACATTCTACCTTTTTAATATTCTTTGATGCATTTTCTCTGGTAGCTTGTCAGATTTGCATTTTTAGTTTTAGCAATTAGTATCTCAACTTTAATATTTGAGGTGTTTGTTTTGACATATCTGTGTTATTTTCTCTCTAGTTCAGATTTATTGATCCAGAATAGCAACTTTTTCTGGAGTTTTCAATTGTCCTCACCACCTATCTGATTTTACCTTTTGCTTTATTGTATTTCTGCAAACTTTTATTGATTACTCACGTCACGGTTTACCTCGTCAGTACTTCACATTTGCCCATATGGTTTTGACTAATTTCCATTTTCTTTAGATGCTTTTAAATATCATTTTTCTATTTGCTTAAACTTTCAGTTCAGTCACTCAGTCAATGTCTGACTGTTTGTGACCCTATGGACTGCAGCGCTCCAGGCTTCCCTGTCTATCACCATCTCCCGGAGCTTGCTCAAACTCATGTCCTTTGAGTCAGTGATGCCATCCAACCATCTTATCCTCTGTCATCCCCTTCTCCTCCTGCCTTCAATCTTTCCCAGCATCGGAGTCTTTTCCAATGAGTCAGTTCTTCCAGTCAGGTGGCCAAAGTATTGGAGTTTCAGCTTTAGCATCAGTCCTTTCAATGAATATTCAGGGCTGATTTCCTTTAGGATGGACTGGTTTGATCTCCTTGCTGTCCAAGGGACTCTCAAAAGTCTTCTCCAACACCACAGTTCAAAATCATCAACTTTTCAGCACTTATGGTCCAACTCTCACATCCATACATGACTACTGGGAAAAACATAACTTCAAGTAGAGGGACCTTTGTCGGTAAAGTAATGTCTCTGCTTTTTAATATGCTGTATAGGTTGGTCATAGCTTTTCTTCCAAGGAGCAAGTGTCTTTTAGTTTCATGGCTGCAGTCACTGTCTTCAGTGATTTTGGAGCCCAAGAAAATAAAGTCTGTCACTGTTTCCATTGTTTCCCCATCTATTTGCATGAAGTGATAGGACTGGATGCCATGATCGTAGTTTTTTGAATGCTTAAACTTTAAATTATGGTTTTCTCAAGCTATATGCCCAGTAGTGGGATTACTGGGTCATATGGTAGTTCTATTTTTAGTTTTTTAAGGAACTTCCCATACTGTTCTCCATAGTAGCTGTATCACGTTACATTCCCACCAACAGTGCAAGAAGTTTCTCTTTTCTCAACATTCTTTCCAGCATTTATTGCTTATAGATTTTTTGATGGTGGCCATTTTGACCAGCGTGAGGTGATACCACATTAGAGTTTTGATCTTCACTTCTCTAATAATTAGTGATACTGAGAGCATTTTTCCCTGTGCCTTTTAGCCATCTGTATATCTTCTTTGGAGAAATATCTACTTAGGTCTCCCGCCCACTTTTTGATTGTGTTTTTTGTTTTTTTGACATTGAGCTTCATGAGTTGTGTGTATATTTTGGAGATTAATCCTTTGTCAGTTGCTTCACTTGCAAATATTTTCTCCAACTCTGAGGGCTGTCTTTTCATCTTGTTTGAGCTGCAGTTCCACAAGGGCACTCACTCAAACCCATTTGATATAGTTTTGTATTTTTAAGTGCATAACAAAGTGATGTAGTCATACATATATACATGTACCCATTCTCCCTTAATCAACCTCAATCCAGGTTGCCACATAACGTTGAGCAGATTTCCCTGTGCTAGACAGTAGGTCCTTGTTGATTGTCAACTTTAGTATTATTATTTTTAAACTGGTCTTACATTTTTAATAAACATTTCTTCTGAACACACACACACACACAAAAAACCTTATAACTATTCTTAGTTTTCTTTTGCAAATTCTTGAAAGGATATGGGGGCCATTTTCAATAACTATAAATTTAAAATTAAGTTTAATTAAAATTAGATTTCAACTTAAATAAGATACAACTCAGAATTATAATTTCAGTTAGAAATATTTTGAATATTTCAATCTAAATCACAGAAATATCTCAAAATGGATATTAGTGTTTCAAGTTAAAGTTATATTCAACAGCATCTGAAAAGAATACGAATTAGCCCATATAATCCTGTAGGAAAAATCATCGTAAGTTTAAAAACATAGTATGAGATAATGATGTTGTGATTGTTACTAATGAAATATACTTTTCTAATTATTTCACTATTTCAATGGTGCAATCTCAAAAACAACAGAATGATCTCTGTTCCTTTCCAAGGCAAACCATTCAGTATCAATAATCCAAGTCTATGCCCCATAATGCTGAAGAAGCTGAAGTTGAACTGTTCTATGAAGATCTACAAGACCTTCTAGAACTAACACCCAAAAAAGATGCCCTTTTCTTTTTTAAAAATTGATTAATTTATTTTAATTGGAGGCTAATTACTTTATATATTGTAGTGGTTTTTGCCATACATAGACATGAATCAGCCATGGGTGTACATGTGTTCCCCATCCTGAAGCCCCTTCCACCTCCCTCCCCACCCCATCTCTCTGGGTCATCCCAGTGCATCAGGCCCCGAGCACCCTGTCTCGTGCATCGAACCTGGACTGAGGATCTGTTTCACATATGATAATACACCTGTTTAAATGCTATTCTCTCAAATCATCCCACCCTTGCCTTCTCCCAACAGAGTCCAAAAGTCTGTTCTTTATATCTGTGTCTTGTTTGCTGTCTTACATATAGGGTCATTGTTACCATCTTTCTAAATTCCGTATATATACGTTAATATGCTGTATTGGTGTTTTTCTTTCTGACTTACTTCACTCTGTATAATAGGCTCCAGTTTTATCCATAATAGGGAACTGGAATGCAAAAGTAGGAAGTCAAGGAACGCCTGTAGTAACAGGCAAATTTGGCCTTGGAATACAGATTGAAGCAGGGCTAATAGAGTTCTGCCAAGAGAATGCAGTGGTCATAGCAAACACCCTGTTCCAACAACACAAGAGTAGACTCTACACATGGACATAAGATGGTCAATACCAAAATTAGATTGATTTTATTCTTTGTAGCGAAAGATGAAGAAGCTCTATGCAGTCAGAAAAAAAAAAAAAAAAGACTGGGAGCTGACTGTGGCTCAAATCATGAACTCCTTATTGCAAAATTGAGACTTAAATTGAAGACAGTAGGGAAAACCAATAGAACATTCAGGTATGACCTAAATCAAATCCCTTATGAGTGTACAGTGGAAGTGACAAATAGATTGAGGGGATTAGATCTGATAGAGTGCCTGAAGAAATATGGATGGAGGTTTGTGATATTGTACAGGAGGCAGAGATCAAGACCAGTCCCAAGAAAAGAAATGCAAAAAGATAAAATGGTTGTCTGAGGGGTCCTTACAAATAGCTGAGAAAGGAAGAGAAGCAAATGGCAAAGGAGAAAAGGAAAGATATATCCATCTGAATGCAGAGTTCCAAAGAATAACAAGGGAGAGATAAGTGAGCTGCGATTCATGGGGTCACAAAGAGTCGGACATGACTGAGCGACTGAACTGAACTGAACTGATTAAGGGCTATTAACCCCTTATTGGGATATATCTTCTCCAACATAGTAAGTTTCTCTTTCATTTTGTTGATAGTTACCTTCACTATGTAAAAACTTTTTTAGTTTGATGTAGTCTCATTAGTTTATTTTTGTTATTGTTCCCCCGGTGGCAGATTCATGTTGATGTATGGCAAAACCAATATAATATTGTAAAGTAATTAACCTCCAATTAAAATAAATAAATTTAAAAACAAGAAAAAAAAAAAAAAGCCTTCCTCAGTGATCAGTGCAGAGAAATAGAGGAAAGCAACAGAATAGGAGACTAGAGATCTCTTCAAGAAAATTAGAGATACCAAGGGAACATTTCATGCAAAGATGGGCTCAAAAAAGGACAGAAATGATATGGATGTAGCAGAAGCAAAAGATATTAAGAAGAGGTGGCAAGAATACACAGAAGAACTATACAGAGAAAATTCTTCATGACCCAGATAATCACAATAGTGTGATCACTCACCTAGAGCCAGACATCCTGGAATGTGAAGTCAAATGGGTCTTAGGAAGCATCACTACAAACAAAGCTAGTGGAGGTGATGGAATTCCAGTTGAGCTATTTCAAATCCTAAGATGAGGCTGTGAAAGTGTTGCACTCAATATGCCAGCAAATTTGGAAAACTCAGCAGTGGTGATAGGACTGGAAAAAGTCAGTTTCCATTCCAATCCCAAAGAAAGGCAATGCCAAAGAATGTTCAAACTACAGCACAATTGCACTCATCTCACACACTAGCAAAGTAATGCCCAAATTCTCCAAGCCAGGCTTCAACAGTACATGAACCATGAAATTCTAGATGTTCAAGCTGGATTTAGAAAAGGCAGAGGAACCAGAGATCAAATTGTCAATATCCACTGGATTATCAATAAAGCAAGAGAGTTCCAGAAAAACACCTACTTCTGCTTTATTGACTATGCCAAAGCCTTTAACTGTGTGGATCACAACAAACCGTGGAAAATTCTTCATGAGATGGGAATACCAGATCACCTGACCTGCCTCTTGTGAAATCTGTATGCAGGTCAAAAAGCAACAGTTTAGAACCAGACATGGAACAACAGACTGTTTCCAAATTGGGAAAGGAGTACGTCAAAGCTGTTTATTGTCACCCTGATTATTTAACTTATATGCAGATTACATCATGTGAAATGCTGGGTTGGATGAAGCACGAGGTAGAATCAAGATTGCTAGGAGAAATATCAGTAGCCTCAGATATGCAGATGATACCACCATTATGGCAGAAAGTGAAGAACAACTAAAGAGCCTCTTGATGAAAGTGAAAGAGGAGAGTGAAAAAGCTGGCTTAAAACTCAACATTCAGAAAACAAAAATCATGGCATCAGGTCCCATCACTTCTTGGCAAATAGATGGGGAAACAATGGAAACAGTGACAGCCTTTATTTTGGGGGGCTCCAGAATCACTGCAGATGGTGTCTGCTGCCATGAAATTAAATGACTCTTGTTCCTTGGAAGAAAAGCTATGACCAACCTAGACAATGTATTAAAAAGCAGAGACATTACTTTGCCAACAAAGGTCCATCTAGTCAAAGCTGTGGTTTTTCCAGTGGTCATGTATGGATGTGAGAGTTGGACTATAAAAAAACTGAGTGCCAAAGAATTGATACTTTTGAACTGTGGTGTTGGAGAAGACTCTTGAGTGTCCCCTGGACTACAAGGAGATCAAACAGGTCAATCCTAAAGAAAATCTACCCTGAATATTCACTGGAAGCAGTGATGCTGAAGCTCCACTACTTTGGCCACCTGATGTGAAAAATTGAATCATTGGAAAAGACCCTGATGCTGGGAAAGACTGAAGGCAGGAGGAGAGGGGATGACAGAGGATGAGATGGTTGGATGGCATCACCAACTCAATGGAAGCCAATTCAAGCAAGCTCCAGAATTTGGTGATGGACAATGAAGCCTGGCATGCTGCAGTTCATGAGAGTCATAAAGAGTTGGACACGACTGAGCAACTGAACTGAACTACTTCACTAGAACTTTTGTTAAAGTTCTAGTTCAATATGTTCAATGAAAACTGAACACTTGTTAAATCTGTTGAAATATTCTTGTTAAATTTCTTAAACATTCTGGTACAAAAGTTATAACACTTTGATGCACTCAGAAAATTAATTTTTTCCCAAGCTGGACACTAGATTAAATAGTTTCCTGGAAATTTATTTTGAAGTTTAAATTGCCCTTCACACTGAAGCATCGGTGGTCCAATGTCACTGTCATTTTCCTTATTAGTCTCTCAGTAGTTTGTCATAATTAACTTTTCTTCATTTAAAAACACTTTTTGTGTTGTTCTTTATCAGCATCTAATAGCATGGAGTGATGGATGTAAAACTTCCATGGAGATCCCAATAGACAGTTCTGAATTTCTTTAAAAAATTGGAATATGGTTGCTTTATAATATAGTATTGGTTTCTGCTGTACAACAGGGTGAATCAGCTACATGTGTACATATATCCCCTCCCTCTGGAGGCACCCTCCTGCATCCCACTCCTCTGGGTCCACACAGAGCAGTGAGCTGAGCTCCCTGTACTATACAGCAGCTTCCCACTGGCTATTTACACACGATAGCGTATATATGTCAATGCCACTTTCCCAGTTTATCTCAGCCCCCTTCCCCACGTGTCCACTCTAGGTCTGTGTCTCTGTTCCTGCCCTGCAAATAGATTCATCTCTACCATTTTCCTAGTTTCCACACGTATGCGGTAATATATACTTGTTTTTCTCTTTTGGCTTCTTTCTGTATGATCGTCTCTAGGTTCATCCTCATCTCTACGAATGACTCAGTTTCATTTCCTTTTTATGGCTGAGTATCACCATACCTTTCTACTGATTCCTTTCTACTCCCTGGGTTTCCTGCTGTTGCTTTGGCTCTTCTTAACATCTAGATATTGAAGTCTTTTCTCTGCCCTCGCAGAGATCTTTGAGATTTCCTTTGAGATCTCAAGCAGGTCCAGGTTTTTAAGTAACCCCTCTTGCTGCTCTCTCCTGAGCTGATATCTCTAGTCCTGCTCCGGTCCCCTGACCTCCAGATTCTAGACCCAATTGTTGTCCGCTTAGATTCTTAGCAGGCCTTTCAACTTCAACATACTGAAAGAGAACAATTAATTCTCTAACCCTCTGGTCCAGAGCACTACCAATCCCCATCTTAGTGTCTAGTTCACTGGACCCTGCTTCAAATCCTGCTCCTCTAAGGTCTGTCTCCCCAGAGTAGCCGAAGAGTCATCTCTGAGAGTGTACTCCAGGCTCCATCCTCTGCATTTTTAATCTCTGCTTTTCCGCGTCTCACAGGGCCCCCGTGACCTGGTCCCTGCCTATCTCTTTATCTCTATGTCCTTTACCTTCCTATGTCCCCCATGGGATTCCAGCCACACACGAGACTTCTCATCGTTTCCAGAACATGGCAGGCTCATTTGCATCTCTGAACCTGTCTCCTTGCTCTTCCCTCTGCCAGTAGCACAGTTTTCACCAACATTTTTTTTAAAAAAACTTTTAATTTTGTATTGGGGTATAGCTGATTGACAACACCGTGATAGTTTCCAGTGAACAGCAAAGGAACTCAGCCATACATATACACTTATCCATTCTCCCCCAAATTGCCCTCCCTTTCAGGCTGCCACATAATACTGAGCAGAGTTCCACGTGCTCTACAGTAGGTCCTTGTTGTCACCAGCATTATTTTACATTATTTAGAACTTTGTGCAAATGCTGTATCCCCAGAGAGGCCTTGTCTGATCCTCCTGTGTATAGGAGGACTCAGTCCCACTTTCTATACCTTAAGTCCGTCTTATTTTCTTCATTGCCATCATTCCTATTTGTTATCACCTGGCTCTCTCACTAATCTTCATGAAGGCAGGGACTTTGACTTTCTCAGAGCTTTCTTAGTACAATACCTTGGACACAGCAGGTGTTCAGTAAACATTTGCTGAGAATGAACACAGATCAGAAATAAATTGCTTTTCCTTGGCTTTTTGAAACTTAAAAAGAAAATTACTGGCATATAGTCATTTTACAGAGTCATGTCAGTTTCTACTATACAGCAGGGTGAATCAGGTAACGTATACATATGTCCCTGCTTTTTTGGATTTCTTTCCCATTTAGGTCACCACAGAGCATTGAATAGAGTTCCCTGTGCTATATAGTAGGTTCTCATTAGTTCTCTATATTATACATAATATCAATAGTATATATAAGTCAGTCCCAATCTCCCAATTCATCCCACCCCATATATGGTATGTGGTTACCAGGTGAGCTACTGGGGAAGCCCACACACACACACAGAGAAATATTTTGTTCAGCCATAAAAAGGAACGAAATTGAGTCATTTGCAGAGATATATCTAGAAACTGTCATACAGAGTGCAGTAAGTCAGAAAGAGAAAAGCAAATATTGTATATTAATGCATATATGTAGAATCTGAAAAAAATTTATTATATTTACAAAGCAGAAATAGAGGCACAGATGTAGAGAACAAATGTATGGATATCAAGGGGACTTTGTGAAACTTTGATAAAAATGACAATCCTTAGGCTATCAGCTGTAGTTCTCACATGTAATCAGTGTCCTTGTGTTTTTAATTGTGTCATAGCTGTTTCCAACATCAGGTATATATCGTACTGCTGCCAGGAAGGCTACAGTCAAACTGTATGGAATACAGTTAAGCTAGTTTAACTGCAAACCAGTTAACTGGAAGCTGTAAACCACCTGTACTAGAGTACAGCCTAACTGTACTCTTTAGTCGTAAGAATTGGTCTGTTTTGTCTGGAGTCAAGTTTTTGGTTCCCTGAAAAGGCAATTCTCATGAGTAAATAATCCCTGAGCTGACTCACCTTATTTAGGGAAATAATAAAAACACCAGGAAGAAAATTAGAAGTGTCATTCTAGATCCAGAAATCTTCCTAAGGAAGAGGGTTTGAGCTGGAGTTGAAAACAAGCTATTCAAATGAAATCCACAGGATATTAGCATTCAGTGAGATTAGCATAGTTCTGACATGTGTTAAGGAGAGCTTGATTTTGTATGCTGGTTCATAGCAAATGCACATTAATGGGTGGTAGATTTTATGGTGTGGCCTTCAGACAAAGCATGACTGATGGTGTCAGTGTTCCGCCAGGATTTATCCTTGCCCTTGGACTGCACCGGATCTTACATTCTGTCCCAGAGCTCATTCACTGTGCACGTAACCTTCATCTCCAATCCTCGGGAGAGATGAAGATGCCTCACAGGTCAGAAAAGTGCTGAATGGAGCTGTTGATGTAATGTTTGAAGGGTGACCAGGGTATTGGAATGATGTCTTAACACAACATATTCAAACCTGACTACTTGTTTTCTAAGACTTTTTTTTTTAAAAAAAAAAAGAGGGGCAGAAACGCCAGAACAAGCAGTAGCTTGCTTCCGTGCCAGTGTGTATGATCAAGCACCTTCCACTTGGCATGGGTGTATGAAAGGGCATGCGGTTAAATGATAGGTACCAAGGAAAGCAAAGATATATTGAAAATTTAGAAACATATTAAAGATAATAGACTGTCCATTTTAGTGCATTTGTGTTGTTTGTTTATATGATCTCTGGAAGAATATTTCGTCTCATATCCTTTAAGAACTTGCTCTTTATTCTTTGCTCACGGCAACACTGCATTTGTCCAAGATATTAGCGTCTTCAGGGCATCCACACTGCATCATCTATACCAATTACTTAATGATCTGTTTGTCTTGATTTCAAGTTAAGGGGCCAATATACAAGCAATTCAGAGTTTTGATACTCTAGATTTGGCTTCTGTGAGATTTATGAATAGAAAAAGAAGACTGTGCACTAGCTCTTCTTCTAATCTGTAGCAGACAGAGGAGGGAATATTATATAATCTCTCCTGATCACCCTACACAAATCAACCCAAAGTCCATTCCAGAGAGTTACAATCCAAGTGGCAATGGTACTGTTGATGAATACTTAGTAGAAAGAGAACAATAAGGAAAAGAGGGGGCAGGAAAACATTTTTACATGATGGACAAGCAGCCAATCGAGGCATTTTTCTACCAGAAAACTCCCTAGTAGAGTACAGGGTTAGAGGAGGGTGCTTTTTGGCCTCTCATCTTTCCTTGCCTATAGCCTGCCTGCCTGCCCAACCTTCATCCCACTACCCCATCTCTTTGGAGCCAGAGAGTCAAGAGGACTTTTAAGTGACTCTTAAGGGCAGTCCTAAGAAGACAAGGAGTTGAGGGGAGGCTGGGGAATAGCACTGTGGCCCCTCTGGCAATGGTGCCATGGAGAAGGAGGTAGGAGTTTGATCTGATCTGTTTGAGACCCTGTTAACTTTGATCCCATTAGCTGTAGAACTATGGTCTGCATTTGGAGAAAGGGTGTGTGCTATTACGGTGTGTTGGGCAGACGTTTTAGAATCAGGTCTCAATTTGAGTGTATATGTATGTTGTTTACTCACCTTATTGTGTTTGGAGCAAGTCGTTTAACTCTGAATCTTGGTTTTCTCATCTGTAAGTAGAAAATGGGATGGCTAGACCAGGCAACTCTGATTATTTCTTTCTGAATTTTGCCTTCTTGGTGGGTGGGGGAGTTTTTGTTTCAATGGTGTTTTAAGACATATACCAGACCCCCATTATGGTCTCTAACCTGAATGTGGACATGAATCTCTTCCTTGATTTTTCTTGGGAGATATGAAGCAGGTGGTGAATCTTAAAAAAAAAAAAAAGAAAGAGAGGAAGAAAGAGAGAGGAGAAGAGAGAAAGAGACACACACTGTCCCCAACTGTTGAATATCTTCTTTTTGTAGCATCAGAGACTGAGACATACACTGGTGATTGTAAACAGAAACAAGAATGCTGGTTTATATATCCCTGGTGTCCTCTACGTTAAGTCAACAGCTTGCCTTGGAATCCAAAAAGCAACAGATCCTTTTAAACCGGCTGGGTTTCTTGTTATGTAGCTGGTAGGAACTAAAGAGTCTAATGGTCTCTGTTTCCCCATCAGAGAGCGTTGTAAAGAGCATTACCCATCTTCATTGCAGTGAGGCTCACATGTGGAAATTTTAAAAACCTTTTATTAGAGATGACCATTTTTGGCCAAGCTGGAAAAAAGAGGAATTAGATTTACGATACTGCCTAAAAAAACTAAAAGGCTAAGACAAAATATTATAAAGCAGTAGTTTTGAAGACACTGGATGTTAGCCCTTGAGTGTGATCTGAGATCACATTGGACAGGATGTGATCCCTAAGAGATGAGAAACAAGTGAGGTATACTCTATGACTGCCCCAGACACTGCCTTTAGAGCACATCCAGTCCATGGGGCAAGGAGGAGGTATGCAGGAGAACTCCTTGAGTTGAGTTAGATGGGGCTGAGAGTTGGGGGAGAACAAGGCAGCTATAGTTTGTAGGACAAAACACAGGAGAGAGGAGAGCTGCACGGAGAAAACTCCAGAGACCTGCAGAGGCTCCTCCTTGGGTGTTTAGCAGAGAGCGATCAGTACATACATAGGAGAAAACTACCCAAGGCTGGAGAAAGAACCAGCAAAAAGAATGAGAAGTGACAGCGCCTGGAGCTTACCCAGTGCCAGGTATTATGCCTGTTTTCACTACTCAGGCTAGAAAAACCCACAATTCCTGGGGGCATTGGCTAGAGAAATCGGAACAATCTTACTTCGGCAATTGAGTATGATTAACCCTAGACTCAACTGCTCTTGCCTCGTTGAGCAAAAAGGTAAAATAATATTCAAAAGGATCAAACTGTTTCCAAGAAAGTTAACTGTATCTCAGAACAAACGTCAAGAATATTTATAAGGATATTAAAATATTTTGTACCTAAAAGGTAACATTCACAATGGCTGGAATCCAATAAAAAATTGGAAAGTATGCAAAACCCAAAAAACACACAATAAAGTAGAAATAAAACTTTCTCTTATTGGTAGTTGAGATGTGAAACCAAAAAGAAAGAAAAAAAAAGCGTGCTCCTAGAGATTGTCTGAGATCAGTTTTTTTTTGCTTTCTCCTTTCTCAACCAGCCAGTCTACCTGCTGTTGAAACAACCTTGAGAGTGGAGGTCTTTGGTGGAAATGTCTGGCTTTGTCTTTGTTCTGTATGTCTTCCATACTGAACAAATAACAGTTACACTTAACAGGCAATTGAAAGAGTTGTTTTTTATATTTATGTAGAGATTTATTTGACCTCTGTAGAATCACATTTAAAAATTTTTCAGGCAGTGATCAATGAAAATTACTGAAACTCTTATCTAATTTCATTCTTTAACTGTGGAAAATTCTGAAAGAGATGGGAATACCAGACCACCTGACCTGCCTCTTGAGGAATCTGTATGCAAGTCAGGAAGCAACAGTTAGAACTGGACATGGAACAACAGACTGGTTCCAAATAGGAAAAGGAGCATGTCAAAGCTGTATATTGTCACCCTGCTTATTTAACTTCTATGCAGAGTACATAAACTGAACTGAACTGAAAGTCTTCCTTGGGGATTAGGGTAAAAGCCAATCCAATAAAACAAAAAATATTTTGCATTTGTAGTAAAAGAACTATAGTAACTTGCCTCAAACACTGTACTCACCCTCACTGTTCTGTAAGTCTATTGTTTTTCAGCAGAATGATCAACTATCCTGTCTTAGTTTAAATCAGTTGAAACAAAGCCTGAAATCTGCCTTCCCTCCCCTCCACTCCCCAACACAGGCACAGCTTTCAAAAATTTAATTAATTGGGAAGTTCTCGGTGTTTCAATCGGGGCTTTCAAACTTTATATGACCTTAGGGTGTTTTTGTTGTTACTGCCTTTTTTTTTTTCTCACCACTCTTTTCCATCTCCCCATGAAATCTCTTTTTTGTTGTTTCCTAGTTCTGCCTTTCAGATAGTGACACCACTAAGAAGGGATCTCCTGCCCTCTATGTTCTAGTTAATTCTTTTCAAAAGAACAGGTTGGTCTAGTTCTCTTCTCTTTGATTCTGGAAACTGCTCTACTCACTTGTCTTTCTGACTGATTCCTGACAACAACCAGGTCTTGGTCGGTGGCTGCGTTTATACACAGAACTGAGAAGAGGCACCAAGGATGAGTGGGCTGACTCAAGTCTATTCTGGTCATGTGAAAAAATAAGCTGTCTGATGGTTGGGAGAGCCTTTTATTTGTCTTACCTAGAGCTTTGATTGATGTCTAATAAATAACCAAAAGAGTTGGTGTGTTTCAGGAAAAAAAATCAGTATAAGAGCAAGAACACACATGCCCCTTATAGAAGCTGTCTGTGATAACTGAACTGAAAATAAACACAAGCTCAGGTGTTACTGGAAGGGGACTCCTTCCAGGGCCCGAGAGTGGGCTCTTGTCTAACACTCAGAAATGAATTGTCTGAGGAAACACATGTACTTATAAACCAAAGTGCTTTATTGGGGAGGGGCATTTGGGTGGAGAGCAGCAGGGTGAGGGGACCTGAGAGAACTGCTCTGTTGCCACGTGGCTCACAGTCTCGGGTTTTATGGTGGTGGTCTTAGCCTTCTGGGTTGTCTCTGGCCAATCATCTTGCTTGTGTTCATATTCGCTCTGACGCAGGGTCCTTCCTGGTGGCATGTACACCTCTCAGCCAAGATGGATCCAGATGAGGGTTTCTGGGAGATTGGCAGCACTTATTATGGGCTGGCATCTCCTCCCTCCTCCTGGCCCCTCCCAAATTCTCCTAGTTGGTTTTTGGCAGCAGCACCACTTTCCTTATTGGGGCTTCCTGCTGTGAGACAACTCATGTAAGAGGTTATTATCACGCCTGGCAAGGCAGGTGGTTTTGGTCAATGGTTGCCTAACAGAGTGGGCTTCCCTGGTGACTCAGACAGTAAAGAATCTGCCTGCAGTGTGGGAGACCTGGGTTTGATCCCTGGGTTGGGAAGATCCCCTGGAGAAGGGAATGGCAAACCCACTCCAGTATTCTTGCCTGGAGAATTCCATGGCAGAGGAGCCTGCTGGACTCCTCTGGGGTTGCAAAGAGTCTGACATGACTGAGTGACTGAATAACAATAAGGCTATTGGCAATATATTCCTAAATGATTGAAGAGATAGAGTTAAGGTCAAAATAAGTTGACCTAAACTCAGAGATAAGGTGATTTATCTTATCAGAAATTAAGGTGACTGTGGTGTGACTTGGGGCTTCCCAAGTGACTCCCTAAGTAAAGAATCTGCCTGCAATGCAGGAGACTGGGGTTTGATCCCTGGGTTGGGGAGATCCCCTAAAGGGGGGAATGGCAACTCACTCCAGTATTCTTTCATGGAGAATCCCATGGACAGAGGAGGCTGAGGGGCTGTAGTCCATAGGGTTGCAACGAGTAAGACGTGACTGAAGCAATGGAGCACACACACAAGGTGTGACTTAGCGTGCACACAAGGTGACTAAGGAAGAATGCTTAGCTCTTTAAAGTGCCAGCTCTGAGTCAAAATGCCTGGGTTCAATGTCAGCCTCCATTATCCTCGCTTTGGGTGAAATGCCTTCATTTCTTTTTGCCTGAGCTTCCTGATTGTTAAGACTGTGGTAAAAATGGTGCCAGTTTCATAGAGATGCATGTTGGGCAGTTTGGAACACTGGCTTACATATAGAAGAGATATTATAGATAATAGCTATTAATATAGAAAACTGAATTGCTTGAGGTAGGGTGGATTGATGTCCTTTTTCTCAAAAGCTTCCTCTGAAGTAGAGATGAGAAATAAGACAAAGCTGAGACTTGGTCAGTGTGAGTGATTCCATTTCTGCCTTGATTTTGCTCATGAAGCAGCTTAATTTCTTCTATCCAGTTACCAGAGATTAATAGCCCAGTTGAGCGAAAGGTCAAGGTGTAGAGGTAACTATTCTTTTTTTTTTTTTAAATGATTTTTTATTATTTAATTTTTCATTGGAGTATAATTGCTTTACAATGCTGTGTTAGTTTCTACTGTAAAACAACATGAATCAGCTATAAGTATACATATATTTTCTCCCTCTTGAGCCTCCCTCTCACTGTCCCCTCATTCCACCCTTCTAGGTTGTTAAAAATAAAAAACATAAGGGGTCTGGTTAAATTTGAATTTCAGACAAACAATATTTTTTTCATGAAACCAAGTCCTATAAAATATTTGGAACATGTTCATACTAAAAGAATTTTTTATTACTAAGTGAAAAATCAAACTTAGCTGAAAGTATTAGTATCTCAGTTGTGTCTAACTCTTTGCAGTCCCTGGCCTGGCAGGCTCCTCTGTTCATAGGATTCTCCAGGCAAGACTACTGGAGTGGGTTGCCATTTCCTTCTCCAGGGGATCTTCCCAATCCAGGGTTCAAACCCAAGTCTCCTGTATTGCAGGCAGGTTCTTTAAGGTCTATGCCACCTGGGAAGCTTCAATAGGCCTCCTGCATTTTATCTGGCAATGTTAATAGGTGCAGCTGAAGACTCTGGGCTGTTTCTCTGCAGCTTGATGAGGTCAGCATGCTTGTTGTTGCTCAGTTGGGTCCAACTGTATGCAACGCCATGGACTGCAATACACCAGGCTTGTGCTTTGAGAGGCTGACTTAACACAGTCCTATCTCTTTCATTCTAAAACATATTTTATTCTTGTTTCTGCCCACATCCAAAATTAAAAAAAAAAAATTGTAGACATTTAAAATATAGTTTGTTCTGCTATAAAGTGGGATAGACTCTGAGCTCTATTTTGATTTTTGGCAAACTGTAAGATTTAGGAGGAGGCATTGATAAGTATGCCCCGAGGAAATGGATGGTTTATACTCTGCATTTTATTAAATGTTTTTCTATAAAGGAAACTCTTTTACATAATTTGTGGTCCTATTTGCATCATCAATGTGTTTAAGATGAGGATTTTGTACAGTCTTCTTGTTTAGAATCCTCCCACTTTCTGGACACAGTCATGGAAGTTCACTTTATTTGCCTGAAAGGGAACTATTATCTCTTTGTGAAATAGAAAGTCACCACCCCAGAGAGACAGCCTATTGAAAGAAAAACTGCTGAGTACCTGGGCAGAGTAGTAGCATTCGTTACTCTGCTGGCAATTCTTTGGAGAAATGCTTTAATTTGGGAGTGTCAGACAAAAGTTAGGGAGTAGAAAGATGATCTTATTTATGTACTTATGGAATTTCTTAACATTTTATTGAGTCATCAGACATAGAGAACAGAGTTATGAATACCACGGGGAAGGAGAGTGAGGGACAGATTGAGAGACTAACATAGAAACATATATATCACCATTTGTAAAATAGATCGCAAGTGGGAATTTGCTGTGTGACATGGGGAGCCAGGGCTCTGTGAAAACCTAGAGGGGTGGGAGATGGGAGTGGGATTCAGGAAGGAGGGGACATATGTATACCTGTGCTGATCTATGTTGATGTATGGCAAGGCCAACACAATATTGTAAAGCAGTTATTCCAACCACCCTGCCCCCCAAAAAATATGTTTTAAAAAATGACATTAAAAGTTTGTCTTTATTGCAATATTTGCACCTCAGAGATTAGGATATTTTTCAAAATGTTTCTTCGCCCAGTGATGCCCTTGGGAGGCATGTGGGTCTCTATGGTTCGTACCTCTTTGTCTTGCCTGGGGTTTTAAACCTTGGGTCAACCTTGCTTCCAATAAGTGAAACTTTCTTCATCAAAACCTGTGTTTGCATCAGAAGATGATACCTCTGTGTAAGTTCAAGGGAATAAATTAGCTCTTTTTTGTACTTGGGCTTATTTCTGAAATCTAGCACAACACCCACAACATGGAGAAAATAGCCTGGTTGAGGGAGTGGGACTGAGAAAGGAGAACAGCTTGGTTGCAAGGTCGACATCCTTGCTTGGGTGTGGTGTGCAACAAGACAACCTCTGAAAGCCTTTGGCACAACCCTAGGCAAAGCAGGGAAGTTGGCTTTTGTTTTTCTTTTTTAATGGAATAAAACAAAGAAAAAACAGATTTGACCATTAAATTATCTGAACTTTTCTCAAGAAACAAAACAAAGCCATGGAAAGTCATAATTAAAACATTTGCCGCCCCCCCTCCCCACCGCATTTTTTTTCCTTGATGAAGTCTTGGGTCACTGTGTAGCAGGTCAAAAAAATACTGTGTCACGCAGTCTGTGGTCAGTCTCAAGGGTCGTCTTGTATTTTGGTGAGACCGGAATGAAACAGGGAAGGTGGATGTAGGTGGGGTCCATCCCCAGGTCCATCACTTTGTGCACATCTGTGTCACCAGAAGGCTTTCCCTGGTGGTTCAGAGGTAAAGGATCTGCCTGACAGCACAGGAGACACAAGAGGTGTGGGTTCAGTCTCTGGATCAGGAAGAGCCCCTGGAGGAGGAAATGGCAGCTCGCTCCAGTATCCTTGCCTGGAGAATCCCCACGGACAGAGAAGCCTGGCTACAGTCCATGAGGTGGCAAAGAGTCAGACACGACTGAGCACGCATGTGGCACCAGAAAGGTAGCACTGGCTGTATTTTTCAGTTTTGCAAGGCTTCCTGGAATGTCAGGGAATATAATAGATGTATCAAATTGGAGAAAAGTTGAGTTACTTAAAACTCAAATGTGGGCTTGTGGGGGTAATTCTTATTCTCTTTCTCTCTCTTTTATTTCTTCTTATGTTGAGAAATTCAAGGGAGGAAACAGGAAAGCAAGGCTCCGATGATAGGATTCTGAGCTCGCGTTTTGACCTCTCCTGTAACACTGCTGTTGGCTGGTCTTGTGCTGTAAGAGCTCCCAGCCTGCTGGGGGAGGTGCGTTTCTCCTGAGCGCTCCCTCCTGATGTACCCTTTCCTGTAGATGAGAGCATCACTAGCAGTGCCGTCAGCCTGCTTCTACCCCATCATGCAAGTTCTCTAGAGGGCGATGTGACAGTGTAGCTGGGGATCTGAGATGGAGAAGACAGGCCTGTCTATTTCAATGCCTTCCTTTCCCTCTTTTCCTTGGAAGCAAATCTCCTCAGCCAGTACATCTGTCCTTGTCGATGTGATCAGTTTCACAGGCAAGGTTAAGACCTGTGGTTGCACCCTGGGAGGGGAAGGCTGTATGTTTTGGGCACTTGGTAAAAGGAAACCCACCTCCTTCCTATCTTCTCCAAGATCATCTTTATTAGTATAAAGGTGTTATGTGTGTGCTGAGTTGCTTCAGTCCTGTCCCACTCTTTGCGACCCCATGGATTGAAGCCCACCAGGCTCCTCTGTCCTTGGGATTCTCCAGGCAAAAATACTGGAGTGGGTTGCCATTCCCTTCTCCAGGGGATTTTCCTGACCCAGGAATCAAACCCAGATCTCTTATGTCTCCTGCATTGGCAGGCAAGTTCTTTGCCCCTAGCACCACCAGGGAGCCAAAAGGTTATCTATTTTTTCTACTTGCCTTACTGTATTGTTTTATTTTTTTTAAAGATCGTTTTAAAGATTTTCTTTCTTTCTTTTTTTTTTTTTTGATGTGGACCATTTTAAAAGACTGTTGAATTTGTTAAAATATTGCTTCTGTTTTTTATGTTTTGGTTTTTTGGCTTCAAAGCACGTGGGACCTTAGCTCTGCAATCAGGGATCAAACCCTCACCCCCTGCATTGGGAGGTGAAGTCTTACCCACTGGACCACCAGGGAAGTCCCAATTTTATTTATCAATTGGTTCAGAACCCCTCTTAGGATGAGAGATATTATTTATGAAGCTCCTTTGTGCCGCAACATGGTTGTTCAATTCAATCCAGTGGCAGAGACCCAGAGAGCAGGCCAACAGTGATATGCAATTCAAAAGTTAGGTAACCAAGCATGCAACTTGTTGGTGTGTACAGAAAGGCTACTAGGGCTGGGAGGCTTTACCCTAGAGCTGGAGAGGAGGTGGAAAAGATAAAGACTTCCCTCTGAACCCAATGGTCAAAATGACACAGACAATTCCTGAAAACAAATAGTCTTGTAAAAGTTTGATGATTTATTTATTTAGCAGCACCAGGTATTAGTTGCATGTGGGCTCTTTAGTTGTAGCATGTGGGAGCTGGTTCCCTGATCAGAGACTGAACCCAGCCCCCTGCATTGGGAGCACAGAGTCTTAGCCACTGGACCACCAGGGAAGGCCCTAACCACTCTCCCTGGTCATACCCTTTGCATTAGACTGAACAGTAAAAATAGCTCACATTTGTGAGAAGGTATGCAAGTAATTATCGACATGTATTTTCATTTAATCTTTAACTCCAGCCTATATGATAGGGGGGGCTTCCTGGGTGGTGCTAGTTGGTAAAGAACCTGCCTGCCAATGCAGAAGACACAAGAGATGTGGGTTCGATTCCTGGGTCAGGAAGATCCCCTGGAGGAGGGCATGGCAACCCACTCCAGTATTCTTGCCTAGAGAATCCATGGACAGAGGAACCTGGCAGGCTATAGGGGGGGCTTCCTGGGTGGTGCTAATTGGTAAAGAACCTGCCTGCCAATGCAGAAGACACAAGAGATGTGGGTTCAATTCCTGGGTCAGGAAGATCCCCTGGAGGAGGGCATGGCAACCCACTCCAGTATTCTTGCCTAGAGAATCAATGGACAGAGGAACCTGGCAGGCTATAATCCATAGGGTTGAAAGAGTCAGACACGACTGAAGGTATTTAGCTTGCGCACATCCACACACACACACACACACACACACACGCGCGCATAAGATAGGTGCTATTGTTGCTCATTTTACACATGAGGAAATGCAATCAGAGAGGTTAGGAAACTCATGTAAGTTCACAAATAGCAGCTATTTAATACCTGGTGAATGATAGAGCCAGTACCTACAACAATTAGATTGATTCTAGACTACTCAGGTATACCAGCCCTCATGATAAGTTACATTTGACTACACTTTATTCATCTTTTTCCCAAGGGTTATGAAAGGTGGTTCACTTATAGATCCAAACTGTAATGCTTGCTAAGTCCTTATTATTTCTTCCTGAACACTCTTTGGCATCTTTTGTCAGTGCAGGAGCTAGAGAGCTCCCTGCAGAGAAATTGCAAGAGAATTGAAATTCAAAGGGAAAAAGTAAACCAAGCCAGAGGAAAAGCCATCAACCAGCAGCTAGAAATTTATGCATTATATGCAGAACCTGGAAACAGAATTGGGAAAAACCCCGAAGAGCAGAGGTATATCACAGAGTCCTATAGTGCAGTGAGAATCAGCCGGAGCTGCTTTTAGGAAAGAAAGAGACAACTATATGTTGTTTCATAATGTTTTATCAGAACAGCTTCAGAAACAGATTGAAAAATTTCTGGAGCAACAGCAGCATGAAAATAGGATACCAGTTTCTGCAGCATGTGTGTGCTTTGCAGTGAAGGATTCATGGAAAACACAGCTGTGTTTTAGATCCATGTGGCTAGAAAGCAAATCTTGAAGATTTTGCTGCTGGGAAATTGCATGCCATTTTACGCACGTTGAGAAAAAGTAGGCACCGTGTGGTGTGCGTGCTGAGATCTCCTGAGAGGATGACATGATGGAGATGCAGCCTTGGAGGGTTAGTGCTACCAGTTTGAAGCCTGGCTAATTTTTTAAAAAAGATGTGTGCAAGCGAAAGTCGCCCAGTCGTGTCCAATTCTTTGTGACCCTATGGACTATACAGTTCATGGAATTCTCCAGGCCGGAATACCGGAGTGGGTAGCTGTTTCCTTCTCCAGGGAATCTTCCCAACCCAGAGACTGAACCCATGTCTCCCACATTGCAGGTGGATTCTTTACCAGCTGAGCCACCAGGGAAGCCCTCCCTGCTCCACCAAGAAAAAGATATACTTCACTCCTTCTAAGTAGATTATCAAAACATTCTACAAGGCTATTTATTACTTTGATTTGAAATATATTCCTCTTAAGGAAGTACAGTTTCCCCTTGGGCTTCCCAGGTGGCCCTAGTGGTAAAGAACCCTGCCTGACTGTGCAAGAGATGTAAGAGACTCGGGTTCAGTCCCTGGGTCAGGAAGATCCCCTGGAGGAGGAAATGGCCACTCTCTCCAGTATTCTTGCCTGGAGAATCCCATAGACAGAGGAGACTGGCAGGCTACAATCCATGGGATCCCAGAGAGTTGGACAGGACTAAAGCAACTTAGCACATACACTTGGTATCTGCAGGACAATTCTTTCCCTGCAGATACCAAAGTCCATGGATGCTCAAGTCTCTTATGTAAAATGACAGTTTTTGCATATAATCTATTCACAGCTCCCATGCTTTATTCCCCCCCTTTTATTTTATTGGAGTATAGTTGCTTTACAATGTTGTGCAGCTTCTGCCATACAGCAAAGTGAATCAATCGCACGTATACATATATTCCCTCTTCCTTGGATTTCCTTCCCACTTAGGTCACCAAAGATCATCAAGTAGGGTTTCTGTGCTATACCGTCAGTTCTCATAGTTAACTATTTTGAACATTGTTGTTGTTCAGTCACTAAGTTGTATCTGAATCTTTGGGACCCCACGGACTGCAGCATGCCAGACTTCCATGTCCTTCACTGTCTCCTGGAGTTTAATTTTATACCTAGTAGTGTATATATGAAACCTGGCTGATTTTGATACTAACTACTTGATATTTGTAAAATCTTTGAAAGAAATTTGCTTGGAACATGGTGAGAAATTGTTAGAGATTTGGGAAGGTGACCAGAAAGATCACAAAGAAGTCCATCTTTGCTATAAACTTTATGAAAAGAAAGCAAAAATGCAGGGAAAGCTAGCTCAAAAGCCAGGTATCTGCTTGGAGGGTGCATGCAGATTCGTATCACTCAAGGGCATGAGCTAGATTTCATCTTTAACATAGAAAGGTTCATTATAACTAGAGTAGATGTTGCAGATGTCTTTAAACCAAACTAGAATTGAGGATATATCACAAAGAAGCTAACAGACACTTCCTAAAAAGGCACACATGGGAATAAACCCCAAATTAACTTCCTAGTCTCTGGAAATAATCTTTGATGAAGATGTTGTCAGTAATGTTGGCCTCCCTGCTCAGCAGTAGAATGAGTTTAACCCCAGCATCAGGGAAATTATAGACACTATAACCAGTCCATCCTAAAGGAAATCAGCCCTGAATACTCATTGGGAGGACTGATATTGTAGCTCCAATACTTTGGCCACCTGATGAGAAGAGCTGACTCATTGGAAAAGACCCTGATGCTGGGAAAGATTGAAGGTGGAAGGAGAAGGGAATGACAGAGGATGAGATGGTTGGATGGCATCACCGATTCAATGGACATAAATTTAGGCAAACTCGGGGAGATAGTAGAGGACAGAGGAGCCTGGTGTGCTGCAGTTCATAGGGTCACAAAGAGTCAGAAATGACCGAGCAACTGAACAAAAAAAACATAGCCTGTGAAACTAAGCGGTGCTGGAAACCGGTTGAAGAAGTGTCTGTAACTGGTGGTTTGGCAAGGTTTTTTCTGAAAGGTGGGAAAGAAGAAATTAAATTTGAATGTTGGCAGGTTAGTCTGTTGAGAAAGATTTAGAAATGAGTGCTGTTTTTACAGGAATCAGGTGAAAGGATAAATTCAACATATTGCAAATAAATCACCTGCATTGATGAGTCACAAGTAATACCTTACAGAACCTCAGGAGCAGCTGAAGCCAGGCCAGAGTCCAGATCAGATGCTCAAAAGAGTGAGGTCATTTTTTGGCCATGGTCTAGGACTTCTCACTTTGCCCTTTAAGGAAATATTGGCCTTGCTGAAAGATCCAACTAGACAGATCCTAACACGAGAGATCTCACCTGTGTGTGAAAGTCACAGAGAAAGTCACTTGAGGTCTTCTTATGGAGACAACTGCTAGGCAAGGCACTGGAAAACAGCAAAAGATGCTTAGAGATGAGCCAGGGACTTGGGATGCCCCAGAGATTGAGCAGGGCATAAAGAAGATCAGAGGAAAATAGACAGATCAGAGGAAATTTGGGGGCTAATGTAAGCGCTGAACAAAGGGCAGCCTTCTCAACCTCAATTTCTCCTTCCCTATTGGTATTGAGAAAGTTCATTTGGATAAATAAGTTTATCTTCTTATATGCAAATATTTTAATGGCTGGTGTATTGGTTTGTGTCCCTTAAAAACAGATCGTAACAAAAATTTGAGTGCAAGTAGTTTCCTTGAGAGATATAAAGTATACACCACAAGGAAAGTGAAGGAGTGAGACAGAGGAGGTAAAACAGCCAGTAAGGGATGCACCTTGATGTGCCTTAGCTCTCTAGCTTGAGGAGGGTAGAGCTGGGGTATTTATACCACTGATTCCCTAGATGCATGGGCTGAAGGCTGCTCCAAACTGGTGTTAATTCTCTAGTATTTCTGGCCTGATGCATGCACAATACAGCCTTCCGCAGTTCTGGACACAGCCCCAGGTACAGAAATGCTATGTGAGGAACCAGGGATGTGGGCATTGACAGCATCTAGTTTCAGTGGATTAAACCTATTAGTCATCCTCAATAGAGTGTGAATTACTTGAATCCAAGTCCTCTATTTTATTTCCCCCCTAGATGTGAGCCTAAGAATTTTGATGGGCTTGTATGGAAAGTGGATAATTTATGGGTTGACAGCCTGGACAGGAGGCCAGAGTGTGAGTTGCCTCTTGACCTGTGATTCAATGCCTCATTCCCAGTTCAGTTCAGTATCCAAAGAAATCCCAGGGCTGATCTCCTTCAGAATGGACTGGTTGGATCTCCTTGCAGTCCAAGGGACTCTCAAGAGTCTTCTCCAACACCACAGTTCAAAAGCATCAATTCTTCGGCGCTCAGCCTTCTTCACAGTCCAACTCTCACATCCATACATGACCACAGGAAAAACCATAGCCTTGACTAGACGGACCTTAGTTGGCAAAGTAATGTCTCTGCTTTTCAATATGCTATCTAGGTTGGTCATAACCTTTCTTCCAAGGAGTAAGCGTCTTTTAATTTCATGGCTGCAGTCACCATCTGCAGTGATTTTGGAGCCCCCCAAAATAAAGTCTGACACTGTTTCCACTGTTTCCCCATCTATTTGCCATGAAGTGATGGGACCAGATGCCATGATCTTTGTTTTCTGAATGTTGAGCTTTAAGCCAACTTTTTCACTCTCATCAAGAGGCTTTTTAGCTCCTCTTCACTTTCTGCCATAAGGGTGGTGTCATCTGCATATCTGAGGTTATTGATATTTCTCCCGGCAATCTTGATTCATTCCCAGTAGGTTTCCAATAACTGGTAGTTAGTTTCATTGTACTGAAAGGGAGGGAGAGAAGATCATTCAAAGACACACTTCAACAGTTCAATGACTATTTTTTGAGTCTACAAGCTATTCTAGATTCTTCACTAAGAAACATACACTTGGAATTTTATAATTGGCAGCATTTGGAAAACAGGATGTTTGATATATTGAATAATAACAATGAGATAATATGTATATTTCCCACCATCTGGGAATTTTCACACTAGTCTTCATGTTCTTATTCATCCCCTTCTATTTAATTATACTCATTGTACCAACATAAATAATTTCTTTCACTGAAGGAGGTTATTAAATCTTTCATTCTTTATTTTTAACCTTCAAATAAGAATTATATGATTTCATATTCTTGGAGTGATTCCCTTTCTTTTTATTTTTACTTTTGAAACACTTTGTTAGTTTCATGTCAATTACTTTGAGGAATTAATGTTACTGTTTTGATTCCTTGTTAGCAAGTGGTAGACATAATCATGGTAAATGATGATTAATTTTTTAAATAATCAATAGCTTCATTCTTTAGTCCTTGTACTGTGCACAATATAGTTATCTTGGAATTTATGATGATACTCAATTTTTTAAGTTCTTCAGGTTCTCAATCAATTGTGAGCCCTTTGGAGTCTAATTGTTTAACTTTTAATTTTTTAAAAAATTCTTTGTCAGTGAAATTCATCAAGGGTCTTAAAGATACATGTTTTTAAAGTGTGCACAATAGATTAGGAAAAACCTTCAACTAACATTCCTTTTATTTTATAGCTGGGCATAAAATTGGACATAACTGACTAGCTGTCATTACCTGGCATATCGTGTGAATGAGCTCAGTTGTTCAGTTATGTTCTGACTCTTGGCAACCTTATGGCATGTAGCCCGCCACACTGGTCTGGCCATGGGATTTCCCGGCAAGAATACTGGAGTGGGATGCCATTTCCTCCTCCAGGGGTCCTTCCTGACCCAGGGATTGAATCTGCGTCTCCTGCATTGGCAGGCTGGTTCTTCACCACTGAGTCACCTGGGAAGGCTGCCTGGCATACCACTTGGCAGTAAATTCAAAGGACTCTCTGAGACTTTGGTTGTGGTGATGGTGGTGCTGACAAGGATGTTAGGAAGGACTGGGGAATGGGGCAGAGAGGACATGAAGGTGAACATTTGGCAGAAATTGTGAGGAACAAGCTAAGGTCAGTGAATGATTTTTACTGCATCAGCAGTAATTTGCTGAGGGTCCTGGGAAATTTAGAAAAAAGTGAAGATAGAGGAGGTTCATAGACATGTGAGATTTATTAGAAGTCCCACAACATTTGAAGCTTGCTTCCATCTCAGGACCTGTGTACTGGCTAAGAAAAAATCACATCTAAGACCCAGAGACACAAGGCCTGTGTAATACAATACTAAGGCTAGGCCAGATTCAAAGAGAACCACTCTGCCTTTCCTCCTGGGCTAGGAAGCACCAAATAACAATCAGCAGAGCCTGTGCAACTTGAAAGTGCTAGTCACTCAATCATGTCTGACTCTTTTCGACCTTACGGACTGTAGCCTGCCAGCCTCCTCTGTCCATGGGATTCTCCCCACAAGAACACTGGAGTGGGTAGCCATTCCCTTCTCCAGAAGAGCTTCCCAACCCAGGAATCAAACCCAGGTCTCCTGCATTGCAGGAAGATTCTTTATCACCTGAGCCACCAGGCAAGCCCTATATAACCTGGGGAGTCACAAGCACTCTGCCCGGAATGCTCGTCTCAGTTCCCTTGGTGGAGCTGTCTACCTGTCTGTAGGTATTTGAGTGCATCACCTCTGCTTTTCTTCACTTGAGCAGCCTGGCTGAGGATTTTAGTGCCTTGTTCTCAGTCCTCCCCGCAGCCTTCTTGTCTACAGATGTGGTGACCCATAAAATCTTTGTGTGCTTGTCTCTTCCTCGTCATTTCAGTCTCAGCTCAAATGTCATCTCTTTGTGCAGTCCTTTCCCAACCAGCTATGGTTCCACTTCTCCCCAACACAAATACCCCATCACTTTCTATCTCATTGTTCTGTTTTGTTTTCTTCATTATAGTTATTATCTGAAGTTACATTGTTATTTATGCATTTTTACTATTCTCTCTCTCTCTCTTCATTGGAGTATAAGCTCCATACAGGTAGAGATTTTATTTTGTTCGCAACTGAATGCATGGTAGATAGATGCATGTGCTTGCTACATAGAAAGTACTGTGTAAGAATTCACTAAGTGAATAAATCCTCATAAAACCAAGAAGTGCCATGGGACTCAACAATACCCTAATATAAAATAAAAATTTAAAATTAACAACAAAAGAATGCTATGGGAAAATGATATGGTTTCTCAAGTTCTTCTAGAAGTTCATTTTTATTTACAAAATTCCCTCCTCATTCCACTCCAAGAGTGAGAGGTTTTACTAGACATGGTTTTAGGTCTTGTCTATAATGTGTGGCATTTACAAAAACCTCTCCTTTTCTGATCGTCTCAGAATTTCTTGAACCAAGGCTAGTATGCTGCTGTTGAAACTTAAAACCCGTTCACATTTTATTTACCAGAGGGAATTTAATTTCCTACTTGCTTTACAAAATGTTACAGACGAAATAGATACGGGAGAGTGGCGGAGATGAACTAACAACTCCAATCAGACTGATTAAGTGAAGATAAGGAAAGGTGGTTTAGAATCATGTATTTACAGAGGACAGGTAGACAACTCAGTACCAGGATGAGGGGCTTTTGCATTTTCCCAGCCACAACCCTGTGGGCTGGAGGCCTGTGTTCCCACATTTCCCCAAGCAAAGGCAACTATCTCAATTCTTCTGGAATTTTTACCTCAATTTTAAATGTGGAATATACAATTAAAAAAATACCATGCAGGACAAATAAAACGTTTCTGAGAATCCTAGATAGCCAGTACACTCTCAGTTGCTGTTGACGTTTAATTACTCAGTTGTGTCTGACTCTTCTGGAACTCCGTGGACTCGAGCCCACCAGGCCACTCTGTCCAGGGGATTTTCTGGGCAAGAATACTGGAGTGGGTTACCATTTCCTTTTCCAGGGGATTTTTCCTGACCCAAAGGATCAAACCCATGTCTTCTGCTTGGCAGGTGGATTCTTTACTACTGAGCCAAACGCTCCCAGGCTAGGAGCTAAAAGAAAGTCTTTGGGCCAATTTCTAGGCTTTGTAGTGTCTGTTTTAAGAAAAATAACTCTTTTTAGCTAATGGGAAATATGGGAAAGAATTCTGGAGTGTTCCTATTTGTGTATGTAATACACAATCAGTTTTATAATATAAAGTTTCTAAAATTTTAAGTAGTGTCTCTCAAAAGATCTACAGTTAAGGACTGATTTTTTTAAAAAAATGTCCTGTCATAGTCTGACATTTTGTAACATACAATATAAATGAATTACTTGATAGGCAATCCTGTGCTTG
Organism: Cephalophus harveyi; assembly: GCA_006410635.1. Classification (NCBI taxonomy): domain Eukaryota; kingdom Metazoa; phylum Chordata; class Mammalia; order Artiodactyla; family Bovidae; genus Cephalophus; species Cephalophus harveyi. The sequence goes on from SJYT01008743.1 coordinate 137,406, forward strand.
GATGTCACGGTAACTTCAAACTCCTGTAAGAGCTTCTAAAGATATAGTCTCAATTTCTTTACTTGTCTCCTTGCAGGCCAGTAACTAGCAGTTGGCAGATCAGGATAACAATTTGAGTAGTAACTAGCATGCCTGAAGGCAAGAATATCACGAATACTCTTCTCCATGCTTTACAGTTTCTTGCATCTCTCTCTTATCTTGGATTCTGAGCTCCGTAATGGCACAGTCTCTGTGTTTTTTAATTTTCTATTTCTGAGCCTAACTCAATGCCTGGCATGAAGCAGGTGCTCAGTGAATGTGTGCTGAGTGAATAAATGTACTAAGATAGGTGAGGACCTTAAGAGGAAAATTGTCCATTTTGTACATAATAAACTGTACCTTCAGTTTCTCAAACTTTTCTGCAATAGAATTTGATACAATCAACATTCTCAGACTTGATCCCTGTGCCCACAAGACCCTGGGTGGAAAGAAGCCCTTCTAGGCTCTCGTTTTCTGTTTACCTTTATTTACTTATTCATTTATATAGCTGCACCATTCAGCATATAGGACCTTAGTTCCCTAACCAGGGTTAGAACTTGCATCCCTTTTCTAAAGAAGCAAAACCATATAAGTTCCTTGAGACTGTCTCATTTCAATGAAAATTGTGAGCTGTTTAATTTATTGCATACCAAGCTTCTTAGACTGAAGCTGAAATTCCAATACTTTGGCCACCTGATGCGAACAACTGACTCATTTGAAAAGACCCTGATAGTGGGAAAGATTGAAGGCGGGAGGAGAAGGGGACGACAGAGGAGGAGATGGTTGGATGGCATCAGCCACTCAACGGACATGAGTTTGAGCAAGCTCTGGGAGATGGTGAGGGACAGGGAGGCCTGGCAGTCCATGGGGTTGCAAAGAGTCGGACACGACTGAGCAACTGAACTGAAGCTTCTTCTCTGAGAACTGGGAATTTATCTGTAATTGGACCCTTTCTATAATGTGACTTCTTCTATTGTATGCCAAGTCAGTTTGTAAATATGTGAGGCTCTGCTCAGATGCCATGGGGCCTAACTATTCAAATACATCTCTAAAATGTATGTTATTTGTAAACAGAGAAATAGCTTTTAGAAACAGAGGAACAGAGCCTATTCTTCTCATTTCTTCTGTTTCCAACATGGATCTTTCTCCACCTTCTCTGTCCCTGTGCTTCTCCCGTTGCCTGCATTTCATCCAGATAAACACATGCTCCAAATTCTTCAAGGAGGAACTTCCCTCAGTTCCCCTGGATAATTCTCTGGAATGCACCGGTTTGGGGGATGTTGTAAAAGCTAAAGGCAAGAGAAGGAAGAGAAGGAAGCCAGGGATGATATGCTGAGATTTAATTGCTACTTCCTTGAATAAAGACACTTCATTTGGGCTGGAAGCCCTTGCTGTAGGGGTTTTGGCTCCCACAGGCTGCTCCTGGCTGTGATAACGACTGAGATCCTTTGAACCAGCCTCTCCAGGGATCAATCCACAGCCGGGAAGTGACTTCCTGATTTTGTGAAATGATTGACCGTAACAGTCAATGTTTCTCAATGACCTTACCAACATGTACCTCTTTTGACTGAAAAATTAATAAGATATGAACTTTTTGTTTGTTCATGCCTGTGGGGAGGATGATGAATATCTTCAAGTCATCTGGAAGTGAGTAGAATAGAGATTCACATACTTAGCAAAATCAGCACTCAATAGACCCCAAATGAGCTTCTTTGTACATTTGTGTTTGCCCTTAAATAGTTCTTTTCATGGCCTCAAATAGGATTTTAATGATAGAATGGCAGAAACACCAGCAGGTGAAATGGACAGAAATCTGCCTTCCCTTCTTTGGAAGACTGAAGATGCCAACACATGTTCTTGCAGTGTTATTTGGTCTGCTTTTGAAGGCAGGACTTAATCTGGAGACAGAACACAGACACATCTTAACACACCATTGACATATCTCCTCTGACTCTGATCCTCCTGACTCTTTTCTAAGGACCCCTGTGATTACATCAGACCCACTCTTGATGACTTGCACTCTTGATGCCCACTTCTTGATACCCTCCCCACTTCAAGATCCTTAACTTAATCACACCCACAAGTCCCTTTTGCCAGGTAGCATAGCCTGGATGTGGACATCTTTGGGGACACCTTTATTCAGCCTGTCACAGTCCGTCGTTGTGAAAACCAGGGCAGTAGGGGAGAAGTGTGTGCTTAACTCGCCTCTGGGCCTTTCTGGCTGGCTGAGTCACTGCCTCCATCGAGCTTGATCTTCTAGTGACCTGCCCTCCTATTTGACACCAGAATACTGAATGCTTCCGCCTGACTTCACTGTTTCTGAGCTCCAAAGCTGTAGTGGCCACTTGTGCTTTGGAGGTTTATATGAATTATTTAAATTTTTAAAATGACCCCGCCCCCCAATAGATATTAACATTTTTGTTTTACAAAACAAGAACTGAAGCTCAAAAAAGGTAAGTTATTTGCTCAAAAAATATAGCGGGAAACGGGTAGATCTGGTATTTAAAACTAGTTCTTTGATTTCAAACCCATGTGTTTTATTTTTCCTTACTGCTTTCCCACTTTTCATCAGAGGGAATCCTCAGGTTCCATTCCAGCATCGCCAATGGGCTCTTTCCTGTTCCTTATTCATTTTCACTCTGTGTTCTGTGTGGCTGAAGACCCATCTAGTCTCATTCCGAATGACTGAGAGCAGAAGTGAATCACAAAACGTGCTTGGCCTCTTATTCTTTATTCTTCCATTTCTATTGCAACATAGCTTAAGAGAGAGCGTCTCCCAAAGCAGCTCGAGCCTGCGTGACTGGATGAGACAATGCAATGCCTTCTAGGAAACCTCCAGGAAGCCCACCCCACTGTCCCTGGGAAATGCGATGGCTATTTCTTCCCAGGCAATGAGCAACTCCAGTCCCAGGGTAACTTAGATGATCGTCACGGGCAAGGCATACTGGAATTTAATGGAAAGAACAAGGACAGTTTCTCATGAAGTTATGACTAAATATAGAGAAATAGTCCAAGCACTCACTGGAGCTTTAGCACGTAAATATCCCATTTTGTGCACACAGCCTAACACAGTACCTGAAACAAAAGGATAGTACTTAGTATATTTGATAAATTCAGCCCCAATACTCAGTTATGTCAAAACTGACACTGGTCACCATTTCATGCCTCAGTACTAGAAGGATAGACTGGACTGACTTGTGATGTTAGCAGAATTGCTTTCAAATGTATCACCATCATTACTAACATTTTCATATACTAAGAAGTTGGTGTGTGCCATTTATTGGAGAAGCACCCAAAATACCTACAAGTTATTCTATACCACAATTTATATCAGATGCAGTAAAAGCCTCTCACTGGTTATATTCTTAGTAAGACCACATTTGTGGCTTTAGCTTTAATATATGTTCTGTCTTTGAAGCAATAATACTAAACAAGCCTGTATCCAGCAGTGATGAGAAGATCCCTTCTATGATTGCTGCGGCTAAGTCATTGCAGTCGTGTCCAACTCTGTGCAACCCCATGGACTATAGCCCTCCAGGCTCCTCTGTCCATGGGATTCTCCAGGCAAGAATACTGGAGTGGGTTGTCATGCCCTTCTCCAGGGGATCTTGCTGACCCAGGGACTGAATCTGCATCTCTTACATCTCCTGCATTAGCACGTTGGTTTTTTACCACTGGTGCCATCTGGGAAGCCCCTCTATGATTAAGTTAGCTTAAAAAATAATTATCAAAATTTTCAGGTTGCTAAGAGTATACAACCAGGCAAATTTGCATTCACATGGGCCAATGGCATAACCTCTGTTTGAGTTCTAGAATTCACCAGTGATGTAATATTTGAGAACATTAGCCTGGGTTTGTGGTTAATGTGTTTAGTTTCCTCAAAGGCTCAAATATTTAAGAAGACCTAACTAACATGAGGAAGTAGTGTTAGCTTTCTTTGACCCAAATGTTTGATATTTTATGTATTTGATTTATTTTGTGTTTTGAAAGTTGTGCAACATTTTTAAAATGTATTCTTATCATAGTTATACATTTAAAGAGTTGACTATGAAAGATTTATGCTGAAAAGTAGTTTTTTTTCCATCCTTCCTCAGAGATGTCCTCTTTAAATATTTTTAACTTACACTTCAGAATTTCCCTCCATGTCTATAAATAATATGCTTGTATTACTCTTTTTTTCCTTTAAATCAATTATTGATATTTTCTATTGAATTCTCACTTTGGAAGATGAAGAATTAGTTTTCTTTCCACTGTGTTGCTCTTACAGGCACACTTACCTGTCCCCACTCTCTAGCTATTGTCTCAAAATAGCTAGATTGTAGTTTTGATTAGATTTTATTGTGCATGCTAAGTCACTTCAGTCATATCCAACTCTTTGCAACTCCATAGACTGTAGCCTGCCAGGCTCCTCTGTCCATGGGATTCTCCAGGGAAGAATACTAGAGTGGGTTGCCGTGTCCTCCTCCAGAGGATCTTCCCTGACCCAGGGATTGAACCCATATCTCTTATGTCTCCTGCACTGGCAGATGGGTTCTTTACCGCTGGCACCACCCGGGAAGTCCTATATTCTATTTGGAACTGAGTCAGTTAGGAGGGTGTGGTTGTATTTTCTTTCATGCATTGCCTTTTGTTTTCTCTGGAGTTAATAATTGCCTATGTTTACTTATTAGCTTAATTTTCTATTTATGTAACATTAATCCCGAACTTTCTAGCAGTTGTCTAAATCTGTTCTCATACCTGCATTCTCATCAGGTTCATCTTTTTATAGACTTCTGCGTCTGATCTGCCCTTTACTGGACTGCTTGCTCTCTGCACCAGTGGTACAGGTGTGTTATCGTGGAAATCTTTTGTCATTATCATCCTGAGTATTCCCAATATTCTCTTTGCTTCTCTTCTGTTGAATCTTCTGTTTCCTGTAATGCTTAACTTTTAATTTTTTTTTAGAATGTAGTTTAAGGACTTATTTGGGTGGAACACATATTTCGATAGTTCCCTGGGAATGGATGTATGAAGAAAACTTTTCTGGGATTTCACATTTCTATAAAAGACTCTGTTCTACTCTTACACTTGATGAGAGTTTGTCTATAAATATTTGTCTTCCAAAATTTTGAAGTCACTGGTCCATTTTCTTTTAGATTACAGAATTTAATCTAATTAAATTTAGATTAGGTTATTATTTGAGAAATCTGAGGTTTCTCTGCTTTCTGATCATTTGAGTGTGACCTATTTTTCTCTCAGAAGTCTTGTGTGATGGCTCTGAAATGATTCAGAAATGTCTGCAATGATGTAGGCTTGGATGAGTCTACATTTATTCATTTGTTTGTACACTTGATGGGACTTTTCACTCTGAAACTTACATCTGAAAAATTCTCTGAAATTATTTTCATAATTATATCCTTTCTGTGTTTCCTCTTTCTGAAACTTCTTATATGTAAATACTGGATGATCTGCAATCGATGGAATGCAGAATCAGATCTGAGAATTCAGCTGCCTTTTATTAACTCAAATACTAAAGAGAATTGAAGAAATGTACAGTCACTACTGTCAGTGATTATTTTTTGTCTTGGAAAATGTAATTATTTTTTTTAAAATACATTACTTACGTTTTTATGTTGGTTATATATTATATAATGTTTTGTTAAATCAATAAATATTTAAAATTTATCCATTTTAATTTCTAATATAAATACTGATAGATATGATCTACATAAGCAAAAGCTTTTGGTGATTCTCAATTCTTTTAAAGTATTAGGGAGAGGGATCCTTAGAACAGAAGCTTTGAGAGCTGCTGCTTTAAATGTTCCTTATTAGGTTATCATATTCTTATTTAATGGATACGATGTTTCTCTTGTCTTGGAGGATAGGGATGATAGATAATGTTTTTGAAATTCCCTTCTTTAAAGATAGTCTCTGTTTCTATTAAGTTGTTTTCCTCTGTTTGTGTCTTTTGGTATCTATCTTGAGAATTTCCTGAGATCTCTGGCCATCTTTTGTTGTCTTCATGTAAGAGTGGGACCTTGTAAAGATGATTGAAAGCTTGGCACAATGGGCAGAATTTTCTTTGATGTCCTTTGCTTTAGGGTCATCTAGCTCTTGAGAAGAATGGAATGGCAACTCACTCCAGTATTCTTGCCTGGGAAATCCCGTGGATAGAGGAGCCTGGCAGGCTACAGTCCATGGGGTCACAAAGAATGGGACATGAGTGAGCAACAGAGCAGCAGCTGTTGAAGAAATCCCAGATGTGGATGTTGGTATCTTTAGATATTTCTTGTTCAGTTCAGTGGCTCAGTTGTGTCTGACTCTTTGCAACCCCATGAACTGCAGTACGACAGGCCTCCCTGTCCATCACCAGCTCCCAGGGTTCACTCAAACTCACGTCCATCGAGTCGGTGATGCCATCCTGCCATCTCATCCTCTGTTGTCCCCTTCTCCTCCTGCCCCCAATCCCTCCCAGCATCAGAGTCTTCTCCAATGAGTCACCTCTTCGCATGAGGTGGCCAAAGTACTGGAGTTTCAGCTTTAGCATCATTCCTTCCAAAGAACACCTAGGACTGACCTCCTTTAGAATGGACTGGTTGGATCTCCTTGCAGTCCAAGGGACTCTCAAGAGTCTTCTCCAACACCACAGTTCAAAAGCATCAATTGTTTGGTGCTCAGCCTTCTTCACAGTCCAACTCTCACATCCATACATGACCACTGGGAAAACCATAGCCTTGACTAGACGGACCTTTGTTGGCAAAGTAATGTCTCTGCTTTTGAATATACTATCTAGGTTGGTCATAACTTTCCTTCTTGTTAGACCAAACTAATTTCCCAGAGAAGATTCATGCAACCTCTTGCCTGGAGAGTAAGGACAGGGCTGCCGTAGTCCTGGGAGCCAGTACAGAAATGGTCTGAGAGCTTTCAGCAGTCATTATGCAAAGTTTGCTAACCTTTTTTCTTTGCAGTAGGGGGTCCCCAATTTCTTCTGTGTGTGAGTTCCCCTCAGTCCAGAGACCCTGTGCTTTACTCTCTTCAGAGAATAAATCTCTAGCATTCTGCCATACTGATGGAGGGAGCAGTAACCCAGCCACATGAAGGGAGTATAAGACATACAGAATCTAAGGCTTCTCATATGTCTTCAGACCAATCTTTCTCATTGTGGCATCCTTTGGAGCACTACCTTAGGAGGGCTTGAATTATTAGCCTTTTGAGAATCTACTGTGTCAATCAGATTACTTCTTTGCTTTCCACATTGCTGGTTTAGAATTTTGCTCTTTCAATTCTGCCAAGTGAGTTGCCAACTAGTTTATTTGCTTTCGAGTTTCCAAAATTCTGTTGTTATTATTGCCTCTCTTTTTGTCTTTGTCATGTGAGTTTATGCTTGCTCTTTTTTTTTAAATCCATTGTATATAACTCTTCTAGGATTTGCTAATCTATAGCAAAATTGGTTGGGTGTGTCAAATGTACCATTTATACACAAACCAGGCCCAGTTTCTATATGGGCTTAGGCACATGTCCAGTGTTTATTTTTATGAATGTTCCATTCTGAAGATTAAGTAATTATGTTACATTCTGTTGCCAAAGCTGTCTTTTAGCACTCTGTTTAGTTTATTTTTAGCAAAGTTCAGATACACTGACAAGTCTAATATTAAAAATCCTGAAGGCTTTTTTTTCTTTTAGTATCAAGGCCTTACATGGATATATTTAATTTCAACAAAGTTGATTTTAAGAAAGAGGATGTTGCTTTAAAAAAAAAAAAAATAACAGTTCCACAACAATAAATGTTTTATCTCTTTAGATATTAGGTCAATGTTGGCTGTGTCATTTTCTCCAGGAGATGACATTTTCCTGTAGAAAATGATATAAAAATCAGACTAGCTGAATATTCTATAGGAATATTTTTGAAATTAACATTAAAACTAATTAATATTTATTGAGCTCTGTGATTCTTGGGCTCTGTGTCATACCCTAGTAGTATTTAAGGAGACTCTGTCACTATTTCAGGTTTCTTGGAGCCCATTTAAGGCACAGTAAGTGCAAGAATCATTTTTAGAAAAATGACTAACCAAAATCTACCACTAGGAAGAAAAATTTGGCAATGCTCCCTAGCTTGGTGATGAGTCTTTAAAAAGATCTTTGCATTTCCTACTTATTTAAGTGGCTCAGGAAATGAGATACTCCTCACTTCAGAGTCTTGTAGCCAGAATGGTCTGATCTGTTCTAGAGATGTGTTTCTATAACTGTAAGTCACCCACACCCCAGGTTAGGGACTGTCCCTCCTTGGACAGATTGAGTCCCTTATACACTCAGGGCAGCAGACGCAATTCAAGCTGGAAGCAAGAAGGAAAAAATAAATGTAAATAATACTTTGGCCTTGGGGATGTTGGGAAGGATTTTGACAATTGCATCGTCTTGTCATTCTTCTGTTGGCATTCACTGTGGCTAAAATTGAAATAAACATTTCTGTGTGGCTTTCGGTCCATAGTCTGAATGCTGTAGTAACAATGTGAGGACCTGACTGCTTCAAGCCAACACAGGGACACAAATGTCAGTGTACCTGACAAGAAACAGATTGCAGGTCAGGAGTCAGAGATGCGTGGCAAAATAAAGAGGAAAAGTCAGGGACAGGAGCTGCAAGTTTTTGGTTAAAATAAGCAGCACTGAAATTTTAGATGATTAGGGTCTGAGTAGGTCTGAGCGGGAGCCCAGAACCCTGAATTTATCATATATCCCAGAAGTGATTCTTAGGGAGTTCAGTTCAGTTCAGTCGCTCAGTCGTGTCCGACTCTTTGCAACCCCATGAATTGCAGCACGCCAGGCCTCCCTGTCCATCACCAACTCCTGGAGTTCACTCAGACTCACGTCCATCGAGTCCGTGATGCCATCCAGCCATCTCATCCTCGGTCGTCCCCTTCTCCTCCTGCCCCCAATCCCTCCCAGCATCAGAGTCTTTTCCAATGAGTCAACTCTTCGCATGAGGTGGCCAAAGTACTGGAGTTT
>SJYT01008743.1:160573-213417 GCA_006410635.1 Cephalophus harveyi
GAAGAGTTGACTCATTGAAAAAGACTCTGATGCTGGGGGAGGGATTGGGGGCAGGAGGAGAAGGGGACGACCGAGGATGAGATGGCTGGATGGCATCACGGACTCGATGGACATGAGTCTGAGTGAACCCCGGGAGTTGGTGATGGACAGGGAGGTCTGGCGTGCTGCGATTCATGGGATCGCAAAGAGTCGGACACAACTGAGTGACTGAACTGATACATGTCCATCCAAACTTTCTCACTATCCCTCCCCCGCATTCTCCCCGTGCCCACACCACCCCTCCCCCCGCAACTCTAAGTTCATTCTCTAAGTTTGTGACTCTCTTTCTGCTTTGTAAGTTCATTTATATCATTTCTTTTTAGATTCTGTATTCAAGGGATATTTCTCTTCCTCTGTCTTACTTCACTCAGTATGACAATCTCTGGGTCCATCCATGTTGCTGCAAATGTCATTATTTCCTTTTTAAAATCACTAATATTCCATTGTATATATGTACCACATCTTCCTCATCCATTCCTCTGTGAAGGCACATTTAAGTTGTTTCCATGTCTTGACTATTGTAATTCACATCTTTTTTTATTCAACCCTTTAACTCCTACCGTTCTTGCTTCTTTTTATATTTAGAAATTTTTTCAGTTACTAGGTACTTCCACATTTTAAAATCCTTGAAGTTCGTATTGTGCATAGTCTATCAATAAGTCTCATAGAAGTTGATTTCTCCCAACTTTGAGACCATCTCTTTGGTTTCCACTTGCCTCACTGCATATCCTTTTTGTCTCCTTTCTTTATCTCCTCCTATCATTATTGGGCTTTTATACAACTCAATACAGAGATGCCTTCTCCCTCTACTCTCTCCCTAGATAATGTCATTCATTATCAAGGCTTTAGCTGCCATTTGTATTTTGACAGATATTAAAGTATCTTCATTGAAGGCACCTCCTTGATGCTGATTATGTTCACATAGATGTTTCATATTCATTTTAATTTCATATTTCACCTTTGCTTAAATATTTCATAAACACCTTTCCTTTCCCCTGGTTCCTCTTTGTAATAAATAATCCACCCAGTTGATCAAACTAGAATCTTGGGAAACACCTCAAGCCATAATTATGTAATTGGAGTTTCTGCTAATGGTTTATTTTATATACTTTTAATTAAAATTGTGTTTAGAACAATTTCCAAGCATTGGATCACAACTTCATATTAAATATAGTGTAAAAAGACAAAATCATACTCTTTAACGACCTTTGCCATTGACAACTTCATGCCTCCTCTCTCTTTCCTCTGTCTCTCTTTGGTCCAGATCTGCATCTAGGAAAATAAATTAATACTGCATCTTTACAGAACCGTTTGGTGGAAGTAACCGGTTTACAAGCTAGGCTGTGGACTTACCCGCACTGCCTTACTAAAAATATATCACTAATCAAAAGTGTTATACTCTTTTGTTAGGTTTGAGAACAGTAAGATTTCTCTTTTTTATGTTTTTCAGTGATAAAGCACTGTAAGAAATGAACCTGTACCAAATAAGTGGTATGGTAGGCAAGTCCAAAGATGAAACATTGTTTTTTTCATGCTATTTCCACAAAATCTGTTCATTACCCCACTGGGATGAGTCACATATTATTCATTGTGGATAATGAAATTCATCTCAGGCATTTATCAGTGTTGTTGCCTGTCCTGAGCACCTGTCCTGTTTGATGCTAGATGAAATGTTGCCTCTGAATTATTTTGAAGACCTTGGCTATCTACTTATACCAGGAAAATTGGAGCATTTCAGCTGTGTGAGACCTTGGCAAATATTTGACATAATACCTGGGACTTCAATTTTGGCATGGTATTATTTTTTAGTTATTTAGAGCTTAAAATAATAAATATTACCTGTGATGATAATTTTGGTTTCTAAATTCTCTTTAAATAGCAATGAAGAAACCTGTAACCTTTTCCCTAATGTTTTATGTCAAATTTTTATTAATGTTTCAGTGCTTATGTCTTGCATACAAAGTATAAATGTTTTCCTTCTTCTATTCAATATTTGAAGAACTTTTGATTATAAAAATGTTAAAAACCAAAATTATTGCCATGAGCAATGTGTGACTCTTCAGTTTTTAATCAATTGAAATCTCGAATCAAATTCTAGAGTTGTAGCAAGCATTTCAGCTTGGTAATCATTTATTGAGCACTTCCTATGTAGCTGGCACTGCCACAAGTAACTCGACAAGGTCAGCATGAATGGCATGAAGGATGCAGTCCACCTGCTGGCTAGCTTGGCGGGCAATGCTAATTTTTAACTATAATCTTTCAAAATGAATTCAGAGGCTGTCTTCTTTGCAGTCAGTTTCAATATAGGTCACTTTCATGCCGGGCACATCATATTTACAGTTTCAGTTTTAGCAGGGTCAAGATTTGTGTAGGATCTGAGATTTTTCTCCTACTTGCAAGCCGATAGATGATCTTGTTACCTTTTCATGGAAGCTAGAAAGAGACATGAAACTCCCAGGTCATAGACAAAGGGCTTTATTACTGAAGGTACAACATGTAGCATGAGCATCAGTGGGTTTTTTTTTTTTTTTTTTTTTAGAATCAGTATGTTTTATGCTCATTTCCTCAGACCCAATCCTCATAAGAAAAAAGGGCAGATGTTACCTGCACAGTAGTTGTGTTGGAACTCTAAGCCTAGGGAATACATGGAAAATAAGCCTGCTTGCCCTTTATGTCAGGGGGAAAAATTATTTCTGTTTTTCAGGCCTGCTGCTACACAAAGATCTTTGAAAAGATCGACTTTAACAAAGGGTAGTCTGTGCCTTTACTTATAAGACATGTAGAAACACAGAAGACCCAAGGAAAATTGTCTCCCAACAAACAGAATGTTTTGTCTCTCAAAGTATAAATGATAAACTCAGGATCTCATCCTCTTCAAGCTATTCTGTATCACATGTTCTTCTCCAGAAGACAGAAAGATGATTAAAATTGTACTTTAACAGTTGAATCAAGGTACTCTGTATACAAATAGGGAGCAATCTAAGCAACCAATTTAAGATGGAGCAATGAAAGTTAATAATATTTAGTTTTCATTTGGCACACAGGTACTGTACCTGAATTGGGGCCAGGTATCTTTTTAGTACTAAAATTAATGAGTATATAGGCCATTTGAACAGTTTTGATTATTCTTCTTTTGACCGGTCCTGCTATGAAATGTAGATCTCAGTCTTGCTCTCTTGAAAAAACTTGTCAAATTAGTATCTTTTTTGTTATTTTATTACAGACGTTTCCCAATATATACAAAAATAAAGAAAAGAGTATAATGAACCATATGTATACATCATTCAATTTAATCAGTTTGTCAGCTTATGGCCAATCTTGTTTTCTTTCTCTGTCTCCCTTTATTATTTTAAAGAGATCTCAGACATCACATCTTTTTATTTTAAGGAGCTATTTTTGCTGTTTTCCTCTTTTTGCTCATTGCATTGTGATGTTGATTCTGACATCTTTGCGTATTTGCAAACCTGTCTGCACAATTGTTTATTTGAATCTTGTTTAGGGGCTAGATATATAGGTATGTTATACTATATTTTTGCCATATTTTTATTCTTTAACTGCACTGTCTTTACTCATGAGGATGAGAGTCCCAATATGATCAGATTTGGACACTGAAGGAAGAGGATCTAAAGCTTAAGTTTTTCCTTTTGATAAAGACAAATCCTAGTTTTGGATAATTTCTTTATAACCCAGCAAAGATGTTGGTATGCCTTTCTCTCATGAGATATACAGCCATGAAATTCCTTTAGATCTGCTAGGATGACTGGTACCTTTGAAAATTCCAGTGCTGCTGCTGCTAAGTCGTTTCAGTCGTGTCCGACTCAGTGTGACCCCATAGATGGCAGCCCACCAGGCTCCCCCGTCCCTGGGATTCTCCAGGCAAGAACACTGGAGTGGGTTGCCATTTCTTCTCCAATGCATGAAAGTGAAAAGTGCAAGTGAAGTCACTCAGTAAGTGTCCGACTCTTCGCGACCCCATGGACTTCAGCCTACCCGGCTCCTCCATCCATGGGATTTTCCAGGCAAGAGTACTGGAGTGGGTTGCCATTGCCTTCTCCGGAAAATTCCAATAACCTTCCTTAATTAATCAGTTCATCCAAGCCATGAATCAGTCTTTATGTTTCCATCTGAGCCTTTTCCTGTTTATCTACAGCTTTAGGAATGAGTTGCCAGAAGATGAAAGTAGAGCTCAGACTTCAAAATAGAGCTGGCCCCATATTCTATAGAGACTTAGGTCTGTATGTTGTGATAAAAAGAGATGCTAGTAGAACTTCTGACTTGGTACAATTCTTTACGATAATCTCTCAGAAGTACAAAGCAAGGCTTCCTTTCAGCTTTAGAGCAGTCTCCTGGGAGACGGTGACTTGTCTGTTAAAATTTAAGTGCTAATTCTTGCAGTGAAGACACAGACATAGAGAACAGACTTATAGACATAGGGCAGTGGGGAGGAAGGAAAGGGTGGGATGTACAGAGAGAGTAACATGGAAACATACATTACCATATGTAAAATAGATAGCTGATGGGAATTTGCTGTATGACTCAGGGAATTCAAACTGGGGCTCTGTAACAACCTAGAGGTGTGGGATGGAGAGGGAGGTGGGAGGGAGGTTCAGGAGGGAGGGGACATGGGTCTACCTATGGCTGATTCATGTTGGTGTTTGGCAGAAGCCAACACAATACCGTAAAGTAATTAGCTTTCAATTAAAAATCTTTTTAGAAAAGAATGAAAGTGGGTACATCAGAGATAGTTAAATGATAATAAAGGAATATCATGAAAAAAATTTAGGTGCCAATTTTTTACATAGAATTATTTTAAATTTGTGGCTCAAACTTTATCCTATAGCCCCCATAATACATAAGCCAACTTTATGGTTGTTAGAGTGGGACAGGACGATGGTGATGCAAAAAGGAAGCAATCTTCCCTTAAGGATGAGGTAGTTGATTGTATCCATCATGATAAACTTAATAAATCTACTGTATAGAAAAAAATTTTTCTCACAGATAGAAGTCGCTAAATAAGAGGAAAGAACCAAGGTGAAAAATGGAGTGTTTGGCAAGGGATTGGGAGTTCAGGACTCGGGTCTGGAGTGGTGAGAGTTTAATGGCATCTGCCTTAAGGGATCAGATAAATTTTAGGGATGGAAGAAAATCATCGCCGCTGCAACCTTGTACAAAGGCACTGGCATGTAGCCATCAGAGGACTGAAAACAAAATGAAAAGAACATTGGTGGACTTGCTTTGTTCAGTGTTCATTTATTCCTACTGCTGTTTGGTTGGGTTTTTAAAGCAGTTCTTTTTGGAGAGTGCAAATTTTTTCTTGTGAAGCACACCAGCAACTTTTACAGTGTATCTAGTCAATAAAGACATTTTTTTCCTTTGGTTTTCAACACATTTTCACATGTACTACTGTAGAACTTTTAGGAAGAAAATCCAAGATTATGTTGTATGTACACTTATAGATAACTTAATTTCCTCTTTTTGGTATCAATGTAGGTAAGCATTTTAAGAAAATGACTCTATGTTCATGCTGATGTCTTTGATAATATGTGATCTGTGGCTTGTTGTGAATCTACCATGTATTCTGTTTAATTTTTTTCTTAGTTCTCTGCCACACAAAATATTCTATAAACATTTTTCATAAAAAAATCAATAATTATCAGTTAATAATTTTGCATGTGACAATTTTATCTTTTATTCCTCTTCACAAGAAAACACAACACGATCTTTAAATAGAATATTAAAAGATCCCTTTTCAGAGAGCACCAGCCGTGTTCTCCAATAGCTTCTAATAATACTAAGTAGGGGAGAACAGCGCACTGAATCACAGTCTGGCAGTGTTATACAATCGCTTAAGGTCAGTTACATAAGGAAATAGACAAATAAGGCAAAAGCAAACTTCTGCATTTGTGAAAGAAAAAAAAAAAAACAACCAAGGTACGTAGATTGGAAATGGCAATTGGTTCGGAGTTGGCTGCATTCAGGATCTTATTCATCACTCATCAGCTTTTCAGGTTGCTTGTTGCAGTAAGGTTTTTTAGGTTATTTATACCCTTACAATTGCAGAGGGAATGTGAGGAGAAATTTCCAGTAATTTAATACAATCTTATTGATTTCTTAAGACCTTTTTCTTCAGGCATTTACGAGGTCTCAAGATCTTGAGATAACTGACTTCCAAGGACTGGGAGCAGAAAGCCCAGATGTGAAAGGATCAGCTTTGATAATCCCCTTTCCCCCAACATTGCATAAGGAGGGATCTGGTGGGGCAGGGTACTTGAAGTTAGAAAGTATGGGCTGGGGCCCTTGCCTGCTCTGATTCATCCTGTGATTTTTGACAAATCATGTGTGTTCTCTCAACCTCAGTTTCTCCTCCTTTATAACATGTGAACAGTATCACATGCTCAAATCAAAGGGTTGTTGAGAAGGTAAAATGAGATAACCGATGTGAAAGTGCTTTATAACCTCTAGAGTCCATACAGATAGGATATGTTTTATTCTAAAATTTGTAGTTTTGTTCTAATGAGGCATGCAAATAAAGGCTTCCCTGGAGAAAGACAGTTGGGATGGTCCTGGATTTTAACTTAATCTTTTTTAAGTCCTACTCTTGAATGTGATCTTCTCACTTGCTAAAGGGATTAAGGGATGCACTTACAGGGATGTATTTTTTTCAACAAATTGTATACAGTTTTCAAAGGTGAAGGTAAAGTCGCTCAGTCTGTCCGACTCTTTGCAACCCCATGGACTGTAACCTACTTGGCTTCTCCATCCATGGGATTCTCCAGGCAAGAATACTGGAGTGGATTGCCATTTCCTTCTCCAGGGGATCTTCCTAACCCAGGGATCAAACCTGGGTCTCCCGCATTGGAGGCAGATGTTTTAACCGCTGAGCCACCAAAAGATCTTAGCAATTTACTCTCTGCTCCAGGTCTTCAATAACCTGAAAGAAAAAAAACCTATGACCCTTTGTCCTCTAAGCCAAACATAGGCTATGTCACAGACCTCCAGTTGGCCCTCCATATCTATGGGTTCTACATCTATGGGCTTTACTCACTATGGATCCAAACTAATTTTTAAATATCACAGAAAGTTCCAAAAAGCAAAACTTGAATTTGCCACCCTCCAGCAACTATTTACATAGCATTTGCATTGTATTTACAACTATTTATGTAGTTTTTGCATTGTATTAGGGATTATGAGTAATCTAGAAATGATTTCAAGTAAACAGGATATATGTAGGTTATATGTAAATATTATGCCTTAAATTTTTTCTTTTTTGATGTGGACCAGTCTTTAAAAAATCTTTAATGAATTTGTTGTAACATTGCTTCTGTTGTTTATGTTCTGGTTTTTTGGCTTGAGGCATGTGGTATCTTAGCTCCCTGACCAAGGATCAAACACACATCCCTTGTATTAGAAGGTAAAGTCTTAACCCTCGACTGCAGAGGAAATCCCAATACTTTGCCTTTTTCTATAACGGATTTAAGCATCTCTGGATTTCAGTATCTGCAGGGTGTCCTGGAATCACCCCCATCCTTTCCCCCACCTTCAGTGGAACATCTGTACTCCTGTTTCATCAAATTATCAAAAATACTCACACAATCCAATCGTGCACACAATTCAGTAGCACCTGGGAGAAACATACAAAGGTCTGTTTGGGGTAGTACTTAATCTTGTTCTGGTTGTGTTAAAGTCATGCATTTTGTTTAGAATTCAAGAGAATATTGGGGGCAGTGGAGAAACCAAGAGATTCAGAGATTCCTATAATTCTTTATTAATCTTTCTTCTACCCAGAGATGTGTGGATCCAAGAGAGCCTGAAAAGCAAGGCCACTCTATAAGGCATCTTGATCTATTTCCATCTTCAGAGAGGTGAGAGGGAAGCTTTAAGAGATAAAATGGCATATTTCTTCACTGGACAGAGTAGTGATGACTTGACCTCTTATCCATTGTTTCCCTGTCTATTTGCCATGAAGTGATGGGACCAGATTCCATGATCTTTGTTTTCTGAATGTTGAGTTTTAAGCCAACTTTTTCATTCCCTCTTTCACTTTCATCAAGAGGCTTCTTAGTTCCTCTTCACTTTCTGCCATAAGGGTGGTATCATCTGCCTACCTGAGGTTATTGATCTTTCTCCTGGCAATCTTGATTCTAGCTTGTGCTTCATCCAGCCTAGCATGTCTCATGATGTACTCTGCATAGAAGTTAAATAAGCAGGGTGACAATATACAGCCTTGATGTACTCCTTTCCCAATTTGGAACCAGCCTGTTGTTCCATGTCCAGTTCTAACCATTGCTTCTTGACCTTCATACAGGTTTTTTAGGAGGCAGGTCAGGTGTTCTGGTATTCCCATCTCTTGAAGAGTTCCCACAGTTTGTTGTGATCCACACAGTCAAAAGCTTTGGCATAGTCAATGAAGCAGAAATAGGTGTTTTTCTGGAACTCTCTTGCTTTTTTGATGATCCAGTGGATGTTGGCCATTTTATCTCTGGTTCCTCGGCCTTTTCTAAATCCAGGTTGAACATCTAGAATTTCATGGTTCACGTACTGCTGAAGCCTGGCTTGGAGAATTTTGAGCATTACCTTGCTAGCGTGTGAGATAAGTGCAATTGTGTGGTAGTTTGAGCATTCTTTGGCATTGCCTTTCTTTGGGATTGGAATGGAAACTGACTTTTTCAAGTCCTGTGGCCACTGCTGATTTTTCCAAATTTGCTGGCATATTGAGTGCAGCACTTTTGCAGCATCATCTTTTAGGATTTGAAATAGCTCAACTGGGATTCCATCACCTCCACTAGCTTTGTTCGTAGTGATGCTTTCTAAGGCTCACTTGACTTCACATTCCAGGATGTCTGGTTCTTGGTGAGTGATCACACCATCATGGTTATCTGGGTCATGAAGATCTTTTTTGTATAGTTCTTTTGTGTATTCTTGCCACCTCATTAATATCTTCTGCTTCTGTTAGATCCATACCATTTCTGTCCTTTATTGAGCCCATCTTTGCATGAAATATTCCCTTGGTATCTCTAATTTTCTTGAAGAGATCTCTAGTCTTTCCCATTCTGTTGTTTTCCTCTATTTCTTTGCATTGGTCACCAAGGAAGGATTTCTTAAGTCTCCTTGCTATTCTTTGGAACTCTGCATTCAAATGGGTATATCTTTCCTTTTCTCCTTTGCCTTTTGCATTTCTTCTTTTCTTAGCTATCTTCCAGTAGTCATGTATGGATGTGAGAGTTGAACTATAAAAAAAACTGAGCACCGAAGAATTGATGCTTTTGAACTGTGATGTTGGAGAAGACTCTTTTGAGTCCTTTGGACTGTAAGGAGATCCAACTAGTCCATCCTAAAGGAAATCAGTCTGGAATATTCACTGGAAGGCCTGATGCTAAAACTGAAGCTACAATACTTTGGCTACCTGATGTGAAGAGCTGACTCATTTGAAAAGACCATGATGCTGGGAAAGATTGAAGGCAGGAGGAGAAGGGGACAACAAAGGATGAGATGGTTGGATGGCATCACTGACTCAATGGACATGAGTTTGAGTAAGCTCCAGGGGTTGGTGATGAACAGGGAAGCCTGGCGTGCTGCAGTCCATGGGGTCACAAAGAGTCGGACACAACTGAATGACTAAACTGACTAACTGACCTCTTATCTAAAGTTGTATCTGGCAAATCTGAAATTGAGAGGTGCTATAATTTGAGGCATGATACAAACAAGATTCCCCATTTAGTAACAAGCAGCTAAGGATTCCGTAGGAAGCATTTGGCCTGAATTATACCAATAATGACAACAGTCCTCTGACTTTGCATGTATAAACCGACACTGAGTAAGTCTAATCTAGACGTCAGAACCATGTTGCCAAGCATATGGTCTCTCAGGTTCTGGACCAACATCCCATTAAGTCTTTGAGGGTTCACAGGATGGAGCCACTCTTGACTTGGTTTACTTACATCCTTAACTCTGTGGAAAGCAATATTAGAAAGAGCAAATAAATGGAAGGCTGGCTTTTGATCTCAGTCTGTATTCTAATTCTAGTTGAAAATTTGCATCATTGGTTTCACATTACTGAATTAAATGGTTTTCTCCTTTTGTCAGGTCGAAATATTAATACTGGCATTTCCTGGCAGGGCACATAAGTAATTTAATGAACACAAATTAATACAGGCACAGGGACAGCTCCACCACATCTCTGCTTCCACCAAAAGCTGCGTTTCCCAATGAATAAATCATGATTAGCCTATCACTAAATGAATGTGTTCCATGTAGTACAGATCTCAGCAAATGTAAAGGCCACAGCACATCCAACTACACACACATGTATTAGGAAAGTGTCACTGTCTTTGGGGACGGGGGTGAGAACCAACCGTCAGCTTTGTCATCATCTCTGGCTTCTGCTGGGACAGCTGAACGGACATATTTAGCATCCTGGCCTGGGGGCATCGGTGAGGAGAAGCAAAAGAGGCAGGGCATTGGGGATAGAATGGTTTGGGTTTGAATCTTGACTTTCTTATTTACTATACATGATACAACTCCACTGGGCCTCCTTTTACTTTGTGAAATAGAAATACAATACTTCCATGAGCTGAAAGTGAGTCTGAAAGGTAAAGTGCCTAGAAACAGGTATGACCCAGAAATGACACTCAGTATGTTGCAGGAAGGGGGATGCCTTCCAGGGCCTGAAAAGGGATTCTTGTCTAATACTTGGAAATGAATGGTCTGAGGAGGCACATGTACTGACAAGTAAGAGACTTTGTTGGAAAAGTGTGCCTGGGCGGAGAGCAGTAGGGTAAAGGAACCCAGGAGGACCGCTCTGCCAGGTGGCTCACAGTCTCAGATTTTTATGGTGATGGGATTAGTTTCTGGGTTGTCTCTGGCCAATCATTCTGATGCAGGGTCATTTCTGGTGACACAGGCCTCACTCAACCAAGATGGATTCCAGCGAGGAGGATTCTGGGAGGTGGAAAGACATATGGCATCTCCTTTTGACCTTTCCTGAGCTCTTCTGGTTGGCAGTGGCTTTAGTTCTGTGTTCTTTACCAGGACCTCCTGGTACAATAATTCACACAAATGGCTACTGTGGTGCCTGGCCAGTGTGGGCAGTTTCAGTCAGTGTGTTTCCTCTAATAACTGTACATGGCTTCCCTTCTCTTTGAACATGTCACTACAGGAAGAGGAATGGGAGTACTTGAGGTAGCTGAAGGTTAGTCTATCCACTGAGGTATCATAGAGTCCTCTCTTTGTCACAGGCGAGTGGACCCTGGGATCTGAGTTTGAGCCATCCCTGTGGGTCCACTCTAGTCCTCTTCCTTCATTTTCCATTCCAACTGGAAACTCACTATCAGGTAACATCAGGGTCTGTGATATCAGGAACCCAGGAGCCCCTATAAATACAGGTGCATTGTTCACCATCCTCTGTCAGCCAAGGAAAAATTCTTCATTAGTTCTTTTCAAAAAAGCTTGGCCTGAAAGAGAACTTGGGGAATTTTCAGGAAGGGGAGATTGATATTTGAGTTTGGCACCATCTTGCTTCTCTTCATGATGCCCCTTCCAGCACAACTTGTGGTATTTTTTGGCATCATAAAGTCACCCCACTGCTGCAAACTAACTTTAAATGCTTCAGAACCAACCCGTTTTCCTCTTAATGTCCCCCAAGCACCTTCAATTTATTCTGATCTCAGGTAGATTTTAATAGGAAAGCAAACTGATTATACTAAGTCATGATTTGACTCAGCCAATGTTTATTGTCGTTTGTCCTTGGGGCTGTGCTCAGTCCTAGGGAAAGAACAATGAACAAAATATGGCCCTTGACTTCAAGGTGGGCACAATCCAGGGATCAGAGCCCCATGTGGAAAGAACCAACATAATCCCAGGAGCTATTAATAAGTACCACTGTAAAGAATGTGGGGGCTTCCCTGGTAGCTCAGATAGTAAAAGTGTCTGCCTACAATGCGGGAGACCTGGGTTCGATCCCTGGGTCAGGAAGATCCCGTGGAGAAGGCCATGGCAACCCACTCCAGGACTCTTGCCTGGAAAATCCCATGGATCGAGGAGCCTGGTAGGCTACAGTCCATGGGGTCACAAAGAGTTGGACATGACTGAGTGACTTCACTTCATTTCACTTCACTTCATAAAGAAGGTAGATGTCAGAGATCACACCAAGAGCCTTCCAGTGTGTTACCTTATTTAATCCTCACAGTGTCCATGAGAGAGAGGTTTAACACCTCCACATTTATGGATCAAGAAATACCCAGACAAAGATTTTGAATAAAATAACATATCTTAATGGCACAGCAGAGAAAGGAGTGACTTGCTCCGCCTGCGAAGTAGGAAAATTTTCACAGAGAAAGTGGCATTTGACATTAACTGAGGGTTAGAATGAGACATCTGGCTGTGACTGAGACATTCAGTGAAGAAAGGTTCAGCACTGAAAGATGTTAAGTGGGTTGCCTCCCTCCTTAAAAAAAAAAAAAAAAAATTCTCAGAAATGCCCAAACAGAAAAAGACTAACCATGTGGGGAGAGGTCTTCAAATCAAGTAACCCTGACTCAATTTCCCTTGAGATTTACTGTTACTAGAATATTTGTCTTCTTATCTTTACTACCAGCTATGACCAGAGAGTGGACATGGACCATTGCACCAGGAATCAACGTGCAAAACTTTACCAAATGTTGTTGGAGGATGAATATAAAGCAGGAAGTCGAAGAGCTGGAGAGCATGGTAAGTGACCGAGTGTTGATTTTCCAGTCCTACTATAGATTCCTCATTACCTGCTGGGCCTCCCTGGTCTTGACCAGTGCCCCTGTCTTCCAGTTTCTGAGAGAAGGAGGAGTCTAATTTCAATAGGCAATAATTAGCAGACATAAATTGTCTAGCTGCATAAACCATGCTCCCTTTAATGTCTTCTAGTTTTTTTCTACTAGTTTACCCCATCTCTTGAAAACCTCTGGCCTATTGTTTCAGTGGAGTTGAATGAAATCTCTCTCTTTTATGGTAACAGTGTTGAATAGTCTTCCTTGCCTGTTTAACTCTGTCTAGTGCAAATTTTCTTTGACAACACGCACACACGAGGCAACCTGAAATTCCAGGTAAAACAGCCATCATGTAAACTTTACAAGTAACGCATACTCCATTTGGGAAATTAAAACGCAGTGTGATTGGGCTCCTGGTGGAGTGTAAGAATGAGATTCCTTTATACAGATTTTTTTTTGTTTTTAAGGGTAGCATTGAAATTGTGAGCTTTAGAGCCATGAAGGAATGTTATTTACTTCAGAAACCACACTGTTAGCTTGAAGTAAACAATATTTACTCAGTCATTAGACTGAGAATGCAATTGATGCCTTTCGATTCTGTAATCACCTATAAACAACGCAAAGAATACTTACCTGTGGTTACAGAATGATGTTTTCAACCTTGATAATGTGAAGTGTGGAGGTGGGAAAAGGGAAGGAGGCAAGTAAGGATGAGGGTGGCAGTATGAATATAGCTGATGGGAAAAACAAAAGTAGACATATTTTCAGTTCAGTTGCTCGGTCATGTCCGACTGTTTGTAACCCCATGGATGCATGCCAGGCCTCCCTGTCCATCAAAAACTAAAAAAAATCTAATAATATTGGATTATATTGGGGAATGGGAAGAGGATACTAATTTTAAGCATACTGCTACTGCTAAGTTACTTCAGTCGTGTCCGACTCTGTGTGACCCCATAGACGGCAGCCCACCAGGCTCCCCCGTCCCTGGGATTCTCCAGGCGAGAACACTGGAGTGGGTTGCCATTTCCTTCTCCAATATATGAAAGTGAAAAGTGATAGTGAAGTCACTCAGTCGTGTCTGACTCTTCGCGACCCATGGACTTCAGCCTACCAGGCTCCTCCGTCCATGGGATTTTCCAGGCAAGAGTACTGGAGTGGGGTGCCATTGCCTTCTCCATTAAGCATACTAAATACTGTTATAGAGTAACTGATAATTTTTAAAGTTAATAAACTGAAAAGTGAAGTTACTCAGCCGTGTCCGACTCTTTGCGACCCCATAGACTGCAGCCCATCAGGCTCCTCCGTCCATGGAATTTTCCAGGCAAGAGTACTGGAGTGGATTGCCATTTTCTTCTCCAGGGGATCTTCTGACCCAGGGATTGAACCCAGGCCTCCTGCATTGCAGGCAGACGCTTTACCGTCTGAGCCACCAGGGAAGCTAATATATAACTTTGGTCTTTAAAATCTAAGTATGGTATTTGAAAACAAAGAGAAGAACTAAAATCAGGAATTAGATTATTGCCTCTGAAAAGGATTTTAGGGGTGAAGATTTCAGTGTGATGGAAGAGCTTTGTTTTATTATGAACATTTTTGTGCTATTTAAATTTTTTAACCATGCCACTTATTATTTTGATAAAATACTACATTTTTGTATTCGTTCTTCAGATTTTCTCTTTGTCTGCCTTATGCTGGGTCTTTTCTTTCATGATACTCTTGCTCCAAAGCAGCCTCTGAATCTCCGGGGTCCTGTTCCCCTTTGAAAAGTCCTCAGAGTCCTTAGATCTTTCTCCTATTCTTGGTGAAGTTAGTCCTTTCTTTTTCCCACAAGTGCCTCCCATTCAGCAAACAAAGAACCCACCTGGTATCAGAATCCAGGTGGGCAGCATGGAATTATCAATAACAAAGGCAACAAAAGATGCCAGAACTAAAATTTCTTGTCACAGTTTTTTCTTTTTAACAATCATTACTTGAAAGCCTCAATTGTCATGATAATCCTTGGAGCATTTGAAGATTGCTAATTGGCTAATTGGCTGCCCTGTTCACCTCAGTTATCATCTTTTTTCCCTGAAACCCTCTTTTCTTTAAGCTAAATGATCTCCAGGTTTTCAACTCTCCGTCACAGGCTTCTTTAAACTCTTTGTCATATTCTGGAAACTTCTCGATCCCTGTGTTTTCCTTTGGACAAATGTCTGTTGATCTCCTGTTCAATGGTTGGCTTCCAGGATGGAATGGAACACTCTCAATATCACACAGAAATACATGGGAGAGGATGGACCAACCCCCTTCTTGGATTCAAGGAATTCTTGGATGGTTTTCTGACTATAAAATTAAATGCCCGTTTTTATGTGGCTAAAGCAGTTACACTGTGCTAATTCCAGTTGTCTGGAGTGGATGCTTATTGGGGAGTGAGTCTTGTGTGATACCTACCAAATATTATTTTTTGGGGGGGGCAATAGATATTTGCTGATATAAGGGATGATACTCCTAAGAGAAGCAACGGGAGGTATAATTTTATAGAATGGTATCACTTTTTTGAGCCTCCTTCTTCTGTTAGTTTATTGCCTGATAATAATTACATCTTTATTTACTTCCTGAAATCCACTGACCCTAATAAACAGTTGTGAGGGTGTACTCCATTTAAGGGCTATCCCTTGGTTGGCACTGGGGAAGCTGATAGGTGCTAAGGCATCACAGATTTAGAGGGAAAATGGGATTCACTATAAGCTAATAAAGGGTGACTGGTGGTTATGCTTGATTGTTGATCTCCAGTTAGTGGCTTGGCACTATTTAGAAGGAGGACGGAAGAATAAGATGAAATGAAGTTTGTCAAAGGTAGATAATCTAGGAACTTCCCTGGCTGCCCAGAGGCTAAGACTGCATTGTCAGATTGCATACTGTGAAGGAAATCATATTTTCTAAAAAAAAAAAAGTAACATTAAATTGGTATCATCAACTTTAATCAGAATGTTTCTAGGAATTGTTAATATTTCTGTTAAAAATCTTAGAGTTGTGATCTTAGAATCTTAAAAATATAAAAATTATTGAGCCATTTATGAAAATAACGTTAGCTAACACTAGTTAAGCACATACCATGTGCCAGAAACTGCTTTTTAAAATGTATTCATTTTAAAAACAATTTTATTGGAGTATAGTTGATTTAAAATATGGTGTTAGTTTCAGGTGTACAACATAGTGATTCAGTTATATAACACATATTCTTTTACAGATTCTTTTAATATAGATTATTACAGAATATTAAATAGAGTTCTCTGTGCTATACAATAGGTCCCTGTTGATTATCTATCAATATTTTATATAAAATAGTGTGTGTGTGTTAATCCCAAGCTTCTAATTTATACCCACCCCACCCCCATTTCCCTTTTGGGAAATCAAAATCTGTGAGTCTGTTTCTGCTTTTTAAATAAGTTCACGTTATTTTAGTTGTGGTCTGGGTGTGGATTGGAGAAGAATTTGAAGACACGAGAGAGAATGAGAGGGAAATAACTTTTATTAGAGTGGGAGATACTGTTAGAACAGCGGGGCAGCTCAAAGGAGGACTGATGTTGCACAGGGGTCCTTAGTCCACTTTTATCCCCAGGGTACAAGGAGTGGAATAGAGGTCTAGTGGATCATTTATTGATTGGATGAGGCCTGTATATGGGTGGGGTAAGAGTAGGGCAGATACCTTCTCCCTATGGGGTAGGAGGGGAGACATGTTATATTGTTCCATTAATAGTTACAACATGGGGGAGGGAAGGACAATAAGGGTCTGGTTTTTCCATTCCTGCATTCCAAGGCCCTTCTTGGTTTAATCTGCTCTTTCGCCCTTGGGTCACCACAATTAAAAAAAATTATAATCCACATATGAGTGATATCATATGATATTTGTGCTTCTCTGACTTACTTCACTTACTATGATAACCTCCAGGTTCATTTATGTTGCTGAAAATGGCATTATTTCATTCTTTTTATCACTGAGTAACATTCCGTTGTATTCATGTACCACATCTTCTGTATTCATTCCTCTGTTGATCAACATTTAGGTTGCTTCCATTTTCTTGGCTATTGTAGATAGTGCTGCAGTGAACACTGGGGTGCAAGGATCTTTTTAAGCTATGGTTTTCTTTGGATATATGCCCAGGAGCAGGTCTGCTGGATCATATGGTAGTTATATTTTTAGTCTTTCATGGAACTTCCATTCTGTTCTCTGTAGTGGTTATACCAATTTACAATCCAACCATCTGTGCAGGAGGGTACCAGGAACTATTTTAAGTCCTCCAGATATATACAGTCATCACCTCCTTAAAACCACTCTACAAGATAGAACTATGATTATTTGCATTTTACTGATGAGGAATCCATGGTCTAGAGAATCACCGCATCTTTTCCAAGTGACACCAAAAGTAAGTAGAACAGGACTTGACTCCATGCCCTATCGTCAGTGCCCAAGTTCCTGGTCATCTGGTTGTACTTCCTTTCAAAGAAAAACTCTGAGGAACTATAGGAAATTGTTAATGAAACATTAAAAGATATTATAAAAGAGATCAAATAGGTGATCAGTTGAAATCACAGTCTTTGAAGATGAAGATAGAAAAGAACTCTGAAAACAGATTGGAAATCTGAAGAAAACTCAATACAAAGTAGAAAGCCTCAATGTTCTGCTCACTATGAAAGATCCTAACATAGAAATGTGGGTCACAGTTAAATCACTGCCATCAATAGGTTGCTTTTTCAGGAGATTGCTGATTATGTTTATAATGGAATGTATAAGATATACACAAAACTAAAAGGCATTAATAAAAATTATTAGCCAATAAGATCTTCTAGAAGGGTATACAGTATGTTGGGTACAACAAAATTTTTTTTTTCTTCATTATTCACTAAAGAATTTTATTTCTTCTATTATGAATTCTCCCCACAATAACAATGCCTGGAAAGCTCATTAAGGTAAACAGTAAGCTGTAAAAATAAGAAACTAAAAGCACTGGTGGTTTGGGGAAAAAAAGTTGACATGGATTAAGGAGACCTTGGATACGGTAAGGTGGACCTGGTCTGCCCATGACTGGAATGCGGGGAAACTTTCAGTTCAGTTCAGTCGTTCAGGCGTGTCTGATTCTTTGCAACCCCATGAATCGCAGCACGCCAGGCCTCCCTGTCCATCACCAACTCCCAGAGTTCACTCAGACGCACGTCCACTGAGTCCGTGATGCCATCCAGCCATCTCATCCTTGGTCGTCCCCTTCTCCTCCTGCCCCCAATCCCTCCCAGCATCACAGTCTTTTCCAATGAGTCAACTATTCTCATGAGGTGGCCAAAGTACTGGAGTTTCAGCTTTAGCATCATTCCATCCAAAGAAATCCCAGGGCTGATCTCCTTCAGAATGGACTGGTTGGATCTCCTTGCAGTCCAAGGGACTCTCAAGAGTCTTCTCCAACACCACAGTTCAAAAGCATCAATTCTTCGGCACTCAGCCTTCTTCACATTCCAACTCTCACATCCATACATGACCACAGGAAAAACCATAGCCTTGACTAGACGGACCTTACTCGGCAAAGTAATGTTTCTGCTTTTGAATATGCTATCTAGGTTAATCATAACTTTTCTTCCAAGGAGTAAGCGTCTTTTCATTTCATGGCTGCAGTCACCATCTGCAGTGATTTTGGAGCCCCCCAAAATAAAGTCTGACACTTTAGTCCCAGGCTAACCAGGATGGTGGTCCTAGCTAGGTCTGCTTTCATGAATTATAAACCTTGCAACAGCAGACAAATCCCTGAGCCTTTCTAGTCCCACTCGGCTCATCGTGCAGTGAGTCATCCCACCACCTAATGGGGTTGTGTGGGCAGACGTGCTGCTGGGTGGAAGCAGGGTGTGCTGTTGGGGGCCAGGCACAGTGAGGGGACCCTAAGTATGGCGTTCCCGCTGTGTCACTAGCCTTGTCCATAACACTGAAAATTCATGTGTAAATGCCTGCATGTTACTCTCCTCCGTAGCTACCTACCAGTAGCGGCTGACATAGAGTTTGCGATCAGTAAACCACGTTGGATGAACAAATGGGTCAGGGACAAGTTGTTGCAGTGTGCATGTCTCTCTCTTCCTCCTCTGTTACCCCTACCCCTCTGCAGCATCTTTCTATATCATTCTCCACCCTCCAGCCCTCCCCCAAAATCCTTAGTTTACCAATCCACGCCAAATGGGAGATGGGTGAGAGGTTCCTTGGAGACTAAGATGATAAATCCGGGATCTGTGGGTTGGAGGTAGGTGGCAGGCAGGGCATCATTCCCTTTTGTCACTGTTGTTGCTGAGTCAGCAAGTCCTGTCTGATTCTCTTGCGACCCCAAGGACTATAACCCGCCAGATTCCTTGTCCATGGATTTGCCAGGCAAGAATACTGGAGTGGGTTGCCATTTCCTTTTCCAGGAGATCTTTCTGACCCAGGGATGGAACCCACATCTCCTGCACTGGCAGGTGGATTCTTTTCCATTGAGCCACCAGGGAAGTCCCCATCACAGCCTTTACATGGGGTCTACTTCCACTAGTTCTGCTGCTGCTTTTGCAGATGAAATATGCTAAAAGCACATAGATTTTGGAGACTTTTTAAAGTGGTTGGATGATATTACTTGGTAGAGATGAGGATGTCAATGTAAATATTTACCACTTTACTGCATCTTGTTCCTGATTTTGTAAAACTGAGTATTCCTAGTCAATAAGAAAGAAGGTGGTAGGGGAGGCTGATTGATTTGAGGAAGAAATAAATGGCTTATTTTAAGTGACCAGTAGAGCTAGGATTTGAATAATGTATTTTAAAATTACAGGGTTGAAGCTATGCACTAACACGCAAAGAGAATGATAGCAGTAATTTCACAAATGTCATGTGAGGGGACCGAAGCAATCAGTGGGGCACAAGCACTCAGTGACCTGAATGCATGGCTTGTATTTGCAAACCTGAGGATAATATAAATGTCTCCACTGAGGCAGTGTGACTACGCATTTATTTATCCTTATGGTAGAAATACTCATATTTAAAGTTTTAAAGGCCTATCTTAATATGTGAGAATTTTGATCAGAGAAACTGTGCTTATACACCATGAATATCTGTGCCTACTTCCTACCTAACGCTCTCTTTCTTTGGCAGTAGGAGTTTCACTTATGGAAATATTACTATTTGACTTTGTAAATATCTACTGTCAATAAGAATAGTTTTAAGAGTACTTAACTGTGAAGGAAAGACTTTATATCATGTACTGGGAAATTACATTAAGGAAACACAAGCCATCCAGTTTAGATTTTGGAAAACAGATGTCACACACAAATATAG
Organism: Cephalophus harveyi; assembly: GCA_006410635.1. NCBI lineage: Eukaryota > Metazoa > Chordata > Mammalia > Artiodactyla > Bovidae > Cephalophus > Cephalophus harveyi. Next base: position 180,665 of record SJYT01008743.1, read on the forward strand.
AGCAGAGTTAAGCAAAAGAAAGCATTCCTTGTTAGGATCTCAAGGTGTCTCTTGGAACTCAGGGGCATCCAAGCAATCAGATTTCAGGAAAGTTTACCTCTGAAATCTGCTCAGTCATCTTAGAAAAGGATGCTGTTAGTTGTAAGAGAAGAGGTAAGAATGGGGGTATTTCAGTGTGGAGCCACCAAGTTACTAGGAAAATATTGACTCAGATTAACAAATAAGATTTCTGGGTTTGAATCCACTCTGATTCTTCCTACAGGAAGCCCATTTGAAAAAAAAAAAAATTAAAAAATAAAGGAAAATCACATCACTTATTCTGTCATTTCCCCAAATAGATTTTATTTTTTCTCTGAAGAACATTTTGCTAAAAATAAAATTTATTACCTACACATGGTTTCCCACAGCAAGTTCTATCAAATCATGAAAGTGAAATTATTATTATTATTTAGCATTGTGGCCTATTGTAGTAGCAGTGTGTTCACACATTTTAATGAAAACAACTCACCCTCAGAGTTTCTCATATCTACATGGCTTCCAATAAAGTGAGGAATTATAGTCAAATAGGAATTTCTAATTGTAGAGGGGATATTAAAGTCATGTGTGTAAGTTAGAGATGATGGTGACTCACACCAGGGTGGTGGCTGTGGATGGTGAGAAGTGGTGGGATTCCAGATAAATTTGGAAGTAGAGTTAATAGATTAGATGGGTGGTGTGTAAGAAAGTAGTCACCAAGAACAAATGTGAGATTTCGGACTTAAACACTGGAAGCTTGAGTTTCCTTTCACTGAGAGAAGGAAGGCTGTGCTTGCGGTAGGTGTCTGGTGGCTCTTAGTGGGAGGAGGTCACGGTTTTAGGTTTAGACATGAAAGTGTGTTAGTTGCTCAGTCATGTCTGACTCTTTGTGATCCCAAGGACTGTAGCCCACCAGGCTTCTCTGTCCACGGCAATCTCCAGGCAAGAATACTGGAGTGGGTGGCCATTTGAAAGTATTAGCAAGTAGTCATACAAAATGTATTCATCTCCCTTTAATGCACCTAAAAAATGCTACTGGAGATAAAATCCATTAAAATGTAGGAAAGTCAAATGTGGAGACCTAATACTGACTAATTGAACAACAGCTACTTAGGGGATTAAGTGGATGCCATACTAATAAGGAATCAGCGATATGTGAGGATGCTGCAGCTCTGTAGGATAGGTTTTAATTAGAAATTAAAAAAACACTTATGTTCTCAATGTCTGTCTGCTACTTTACATAACATGCATTATTTATTCTGCCTATATATTGAAGTGTGCTGAAGGAATCTAGTGAGAGAAGTTTGTTGTAAGAAGAATCACTGTAGTACTGTTTCTTTACCTTGATACAGAATGTTTCCTAGGGTATCGTAGACAGGATTTACCTCTCTGTTCAGCTGCAATTAATTATGCTGACGATTTTTATTTAATGCTCCTTCTCTCCTGAAAAATCAATATCCATGACCATTAGTCTCCAAGTTGTTTTCATGAGAGGTTTTAGAGTCCATTAGCATGCAAATGAAAAGGAGTGATCCCACACTGGATATTTTAAGAATTAAGGGGCTTTTAAAAATTGTTTGCTTTTTTAGAAACAGTCACATTCAAGACACAACTCCAAGTGTTAGCAACACTTCTATTGGGTATTTTGAGAGCTGTTTCCTTGTGGGTGACAAGAGAAAAAAGCAGTTGGGAGGTAGATGAAGAACTGCTGGTCTGGGGGAACTTTGCAGGGGCAGGCAGGCAGCTGGGGTGGGGGCTGCAGGGCATGGGCCTGGGGAAGCTGTGACGAGGAGGTGAGGCGAGATAGCAGAAAATATTCTGGAAGGCAGAAGAAGCAAGCAAAAAAGGTGGAAACAAAGGCTGAGGGAAAGCTTTGCACTGTTAGTGGCCATGTTACCGAGGGTGGGGTCTGGCTGCTCACCACTCAAAAATCAATACTCGGGAGGCAAGGTTGGTGGAAGGGAAAGTTTGCTTTATTTCAGAGACCAGCAACCAGGGTGGGGGCTGGAGCAGACTGGGGTCCACCAGCCACCCCCTGCATGACAATATCAGTGGGCAGGAGCCTGTGAGTGTGTATGCTCCTGTGTGTTTGCACTATATATTTTTAAATATTTTTATTGGAGTGTAGTTGATTTGCAATACTGCGTTAGTTTCAGGTGTACAGCAAAGTGACTCAGTTCAACATATATGCATATCCACTCCCTTTTAGACTCTTTTCCCATATAGGCCATTACAGAAGTGCACGGAGGGATCTACGTGCAGAAACAGCACAGCCAACCCTGAAGGTCATCTTGAAATTGTTCATGTAGTGGTCTGACCAGCATCATCTTGATTAAGTAGATTAGTCTTCAGGTCCAGGGTCAGTTTTTCCTCAACTTCCTTGAGGCCAGTTTTCAGAACTGTGGCAGTTCCCTGCCTAATCCTAACTCTATGCCTAATCCTAACTTCTTTCGCCTGGTGGGGTATCTATGACCGTTGATATGAAAACAGCTCACAGGATATGGCTCAGAATGTTATCCATAGCCCTTGTTCAGTTCAGTTCAGTCGCTCAGTCGTGTCCGACTCTTTGCAACCTTGATTTTGCTTAATGACTAAACTATTATCCTTTGGTCTTGACTGCTTTTCCTTGCTTCTGCATTTTCTCACTTGTCTGATTAAACTTTTTCTTTGGCTAAAGTTTTTCTTCAAAGAGCAGGTGGAGGACATGGTGAGGAAGGACCATTGGGTTGTGGTCCGTTTCAGCCATACACCTTAGTATGGTTGAGATTCAGTTTGAATCGTTGGCCTACAGATGATACGAGGAAGATTATTGCATGTTTAAGGTGAATGAGGCAAATGTTGTTTAAGCATCACTTGGCTGTTAGGCAGAGTCCCAGGGATTAGGAGCTGATATCCTTTGGGCCATCATTTAGCCCAACACAGTGAGTTTGTGAATTGATTCTCAGAGAGGTATCTTTTTGCAGTGGGCTGACCTCTGAGTTAGAGACGTACAGTGGTCGACTCCTTGGGGACCAAAGACTACCACGCTGGGCTGAGTAGGTGACAGCCTGGCGACCTTTCTTCCTCCTGAGGCCACACAGCTTTCTGTTTCACCGCATGTCCCCAGTGTTCCTCTGTTTTGAATTTCTATAGGAAACACTTTCCTTGCAGAACAAATATTCTACAGCCTAACAGGCAATTGCAGGGAAGCGGAATGCAACGTAATGGCAAGAAATAGTCGAGAACAGGCCACAGGGGAAGATAAGCGCCTCACGATGGAAGCCAGGAGAGCATAGATCAAATACATTTAGAACCAACAATAAAAATATGAGTCAGATCGCATGGAAACTGTTGGTTGTTTTGCCTTGATAAGAAGTGTTATCATAGCTGACACCTACTGAGTGCTACTTGCCAGGCACTGTCCTAAGCATTTAAAAGTATTCATTCACCTGATCCTTAGAAAATCTTCTAAATAGATGATAATCATTTTAATTTTGTATGGGGAAACTGCAGAATCCCCTGTGGTGCAGTTGGTAAAGAATCTGTCTGCAATGGAGGAGATGTGGATTCGATCTCTAGATTGGGAAGATCCCTTGGAGGAAGAACTGGCAACCCACTCCAGTATTCTTGCCTGGAAAATCCCATGGACAGAGGAGCCTGGTGGGCTACAGTACGTGGGGTCACAAGAGTTAATCACAACTTAGCGACTAAACCACCACCATGGGGAAACTGAGGCACAGAGGAGTTAGTTAACTCACCCAGGATTGCTCAGCTTGTAAGCAGGACTCGTGATATGAACTGAAGGAATGTAGTCTCAGGGAACCAGTGCCCTTGACCTCAGTGCCGCCACCCATCATCTAGTTTTTTTCCTGTGTACCTTTATTTTTCTTTCCTGTTAAATTATACCTCTTTAGGGCCAAGAGTTTTGCAAACCAGGTACCAGCAGCCAGAGTGGCACTTATGCACAGTGATGTACGTTTTGTGCCATCTGCAGGGCTGATTGATGCTCTTTTTGGTTTTATTTGTCACAAGGCTGCTGCAAGGAAGCAACCTGAATATCACGGAAGAGAAATCTGGGGCTAATAAGTGAAAGCTTTGCAAACAACAGTATCAACAATCCTGCAGCGAGGAACAGCCTCTGTAGCATTTGTGGTGTGTTTTGTCAGGTTTGGTATATGGCTTTAGGACTTTTGATAAGAGAGGTCCTGTGATGGAAGATGTGGCTTCGTATATGGGTCACGTTTCACATTGGACTTTCAGAGCATGAATGAATGTTAATAGAGCTAGAAATAAATAATATTGATGCTTTCATCTAAACTTCATCTCCACGTAAAGATTATTTTGAATAAAATTTTTGAAGAATGTAAATCTAGAGAAGCAAATTTTTTCTAAGGTGTATCTGGGGAGAGAGGGTTAGAGGATGCCAGGACAAAAGAGAGAGATGCTAAAAACTGAGATGAGATAGGTAGTTTGGGCAAATAGAGTTAGATTTTATTTCCCTGAAAGGTCCAGTTGAGCTGCCACCACAATGAAATGATTCACAAGGATATAGAAATAATGAAAAGAGCATCAGTAAGTCAATTACCCAGATGATCATGGTTCCACAGCTGAAGTTGTAGCAAAATGTGAGAAAAATTTTGGTGATTTCTGTCTTTTAAGAACCCAGGACATTCTGAACATGAAATCTTATCTGATAGCTGCATGAACTGTATTCTCACAGCAATATCAAATATAACTCTCAATCCCATGGGAGGAATAATAGCAGCATTATAACTAAAGAGAAAATAGGAGCTCAGTGTGGATAAATGCTATATTCTATTTTACCTGTTTAAGCAAAGATAGTATAGGGTTAGGCTTCCCTGGTGGCTCAGCAGTAAAGAGCCATCCTGCCAATGCAGGAGATACAGGAGATGTGGGTTTGATCCCAGGGTTGGGAAGATTTCCTGGAGAAGGAAATGGCAACACACTCCAGAATTCTTGCCTGGGAAACCCCATGGACAGAGAAGCCTGAAGGGCTATAGTCCATGGGGTTCTAAAGAGTTGGACACAACTTAGCAATGAAACAACAACAAAGTATAGCATTGGCCAAAAATTCTATTCAGATTTTCCCATGAGACATAATGGAAAAACCCAAGGAGTTTTGGCCAACCCAATCGTAGGTCTAAGCAGTTAGACTCCTGCCAGTCTCCAGGTTCTCTGTGCTTGGAGGGACCGCAGATGGATAGATCAGAAGGGTTCCTTGCCTTCTCTTCCCTCAGGGTTGTGTCTGAGACATATTCAAGCGAGCCCTAGTTCCTGAACAGAGCATTCTAAATGCCTTCCCCAGCCCTGAGCATCCCCACGATCTGTGTGTCCTATTTCCCACTCATTCTCTTCAACTTCTCTCTTAATTCAAAGTTGTTCTACATTTTTTTCCCCCTAATTAAACTCTACTTCAGCATCATTTGCCCCACCCCATCCCTTTTTTTTTCCTCACAACTTTCTCCTTTTATGAGAGTATAGTTTGAAGCAAGGTGATACGGTGCAGGCAACTTTCAAGCTGACAGCCTCTCTCAAGGAATTGACTTTAAAACCATGAAAAAGTTTTTGACTCAATCCCTACTTAGGATACTTGCAACTTTATCAGGATTTTCTGCTTTTAATCCTCAAGGCTTCTGAACCTGATTTTAGACTTGGTAACTGTGTTGTCTACATATGACTTTGATTTAAACTACCTTTCCAAATAGAGCAGAAAGTCATGAGAAAAGGGGGACAGATGCCTGAGCATACTTGAATTCGGAAAAAAGTGGGAACAAATTTTTAGTCTTGAAAAACGAGAGAAGATCTGTTGTTTAGTCACTAAGTTGTGTCCCGCTTTTTTGCAACCCCATGGACTGTAGCCCGCCACGCTCCTCTGTTCATGAGATTTTCCAGGCAAGTTACTGGTGTGGGTAGCCATTTCTTTCTCCAGGGGATCGTCCCAACCCAAGGATCAAAAGGTGTCTCCTGCATTGGCAGGCGAGTTCTTTACTAATAAGTCACCAGGGAAGACTAGAGAAAGACTAGGTGATGGGAAATGCAGCTTATGATGACACCTGAATGCTGTATGATGGCATTTAGAATTTAGACTTGGTAACTATTATGCTGATCTAGGCTTTTTTTTTTTTTTCCTGATTCTTCTTTTCTATTCATTATTAATAGTTTTATTAATTTAATGCATAACTAATGCTGGATTTTTAACTCTTTGAAATTAAGACATATAGATGAGCTGAGCCTGTATTTTCATTAAATATATTACACTCAAGAATGGATAAATCAGCCTGTGGATATTTACTAATTTAGATAAGCATTGAAAGCAAGCCCACAGTAGCCTTACAAGCAATGTATCAGATTTGGTTCAGCCAGCCCAAAGTACCGCGGCAAGGGCATCATATCCATATACCGAGTCATCCCACACTGCCTATCTGCCTGTCTCCCATCCCCTGACCAATTTCATGCCTTTCCCAGCTCCTGCCTCAGACTATCTTCTAATTCTGATGGCTCATTGGTTATGCCTGTCCCCATCATCTCAGCTTCCAGATTGTCAAGTGGCCATAGGTGACGCTTTCATTCGTCAAGCCCTGTACTACTACAACCACTACTTCCCAATGGACATCTCAGACAGCTGATGCTGGACTCTGCTCAGTACCAATGTTCTGATAAAACTTAACTGAGCCAAAGATCACTGAAGTTGGAATATGGGCAGACAGAGAGGCATAAGTGTATAGGTAGCTAAAACCAAGTTTTAGGACATTAAAATAAGGACATAATAACCACTCCAGATCAACTGTGCATGTGTGTTTATATAAAATATCAGGAATTGAGGCTGATGCTAAGATGTTAGGAACTCTATCAAATATGCACAGCTTGACTTCCTGGCTGACTTGCCATCATAAGAATATACAGTAAATTCCCAACATATGAACCTCCAAGTTGTGAACTTGGAAAGATGCAAATAGAGTTATGCAAATGTTTCTGGTTCCAGCAAGGAACCAGGACCTGTGCCATCGATGTCAGGCATGAGCGAAATTGCAGCTTGCCCTTTGTCTCCTATTGCTGATGATCCTAAGGCTCTACCATCACCTGTATCCTCTCCCTCCTCCAGTCAGTAACTCTTGCCTGTTCCCTCGATGCCAGCCCCTATGTGCCAGCTGTTGTACTACTGTACTTTTCAAGGTACCATACTATAAGATTAAAAATGTGTTATTTTGTGTCTTTGCTTTTTACGTACTATTTGTATGAAAAGTATCATAAATCTATTATAGAACAGTACTATATGGGCTTCCCTGGTGGCTCAGATGCTAAAGAATCTGTCTGCAATGTGGGAAACCTGGGTTTGATCCCTGGGTTGGGAAGGTCCCCTGGAGAAGGGAACGGTTACTCACTCCTGTATTCTTGCCTGGAGAATTCCATGGACAGAGGAGTCTGGCGGGCTACAGTCTATGGGGTCGCAAAGAGTTGGACATGGTTGAGAGGCTTTCACTTCACCGTACTATATAGCCGATTGTGTCAGTGGGGTACCTAGGCTTACTTTGTTGGACTTATGAACAAATTGAACTTACACACTCTCAGAACAGAACTTGTCCATATGTAGGGGACTTACTGTATACATCTTTGAGGATTTTTATGACCTGCATATATGCTAACTATTGCTTCTCCTTCCTTGGCTGACACTGCATGTCTGCTTTTTTCGCTGATTATGAATTCAGCTCACCAGCTTCCCAGTAGGCAGAGGCATAGCCACAATATTAACTCTGACCCATAGGGAGCAGCTGGGGAGGACCTGTGGCCGCTTAACAGATGGCTGGAGCCAGCTTTCAATTTCAATTCCAACAAGGGCCTCAGGCATCACCTCTTGGGAAAGTGTTAAAACAAACTTTTACTATTTTGTGTTTTCAGCTGGGCATCCATCAAAGTTTATGATGTGCCCCACAGGAGTCAGTAAGAGCTGGCCCGGGCTGTGTGCGCTCGGCAGTAGCCTTCCCTTTCTGTGATCATCGCTGCTACAAAAGCCATTACCAGAATTTAGGGGTGAGGTGGTTTCTGGAGGTAAGAAGAATGTTGGCCTCATGTGCGTGTGCTGATAACAGAGGCATGAGGAAAAGGGAAAACCACTGTCCCAAAATGCCAACCCCAGCATCCTGAAGACACTTTGAGTTGCTTTCTTTTGCATTACACATATTTTCCACTGAAACACAAATGACCTTGAAGTACAATGCATTCAGTATAAAATCATTCATTAGCTCCTTTCCTTGGGTACAGTGCATGGAGAGAAGCACCCTTAATTTGTAGGTCAAATTTTATGAACGGTTTACATGTTTAGCAAACTTTATGAATTATAAAACTTTTTACATACATTGCCTTATTTGCTTCTTAGTACAATTATTCATTACAATTATTTACCAGGGCTTCCCTGGTAGCTCAGATGGTAAAGAATCTGCCTGCCATACAGGAGACTCAGGTTCAGTCCCTGGGTCAGGAAGATCCCCTGGAGAAGGAAATGGCAACCCACTCCAGTATTCTTGCCTGGAGAATTCCATGGACAGAGGAGCCTGGAGGGTATGGTCCATGGGTTTGCAAAAAGTCAGACATGACTGAGCAACTGAGCACACACACAGGTCTCCAGGTTACTTAGAATTTCTGTCTAATGTAGCTACAAATCAGAGGTTCCCATGACAGGCTCTTCAGTTTTGATTAATTTGGTAGAATGACTCATAGGGAAGAGGGAAATATTTGCTTACCTTAACCAGTTTATTGAAGGACATGACGAAGGATCCACCTGGTGAGATGCATATAGCAAGGTCTGTGAGGGTCTGGCTGGCAGGAGCCTCTGTTCCTGTGGAGTTGGGGTGTGTCACTCTCCTGATCTAAATGTGTTCACCAGTCTGGAAGTTCCTTGAACCTCATGCTATTGGGATATTATGGAGACATATCACATAAGCAGGATCCACGATTAACTCCATTTCCAGTCCCCCCTCCCTCTCTGAAGATGGGGATGGGGTTGAAAATTCATGGCTTGGTCTTTCTGTTGACCAACCCCTCATCCATCCAGCAGTCCCTCAAGGTCACTCAACAGAACAAAAGATGCTCCGGGTGCTCTTAAAGATCCCCTGGAGAAGGAAATGGCAACCCACTCCAGTATTCTTGCCTGGAGAATTCCATGGACAGAGGAGCCTGGAGGGTATGGTCCATGGGTTTGCAAAAAGTCAGACATGACTGAGCAACTGAGCACACACACAGGTCTCCAGGTTACTTAGAATTTCTGTCTAATGTAGCTACAAATCAGAGGTTCCCATGACAGGCTCTTCAGTTTTGATTAATTTGGTAGAATGACTCATAGGGAAGAGGGAAATATTTGCTTACCTTAACCAGTTTATTGAAGGACATGACGAAGGATCCACCTGGTGAGATGCATATAGCAAGGTCTGTGAGGGTCTGGCTGGCAGGAGCCTCTGTTCCTGTGGAGTTGGGGTGTGTCACTCTCCTGATCTAAATGTGTTCACCAGTCTGGAAGTTCCTTGAACCTCATGCTATTGGGATATTATGGAGACATATCACATAAGCAGGATCCACGATTAACTCCATTTCCAGTCCCCCCTCCCTCTCTGAAGATGGGGATGGGGTTGAAAATTCATGGCTTGGTCTTTCTGTTGACCAACCCCTCATCCATCCAGCAGTCCCTCAAGGTCACTCAACAGAACAAAAGATGCTCCGGGTGCTCTTATCTCCTAGGAAGTTAAAAATTCCAGGAGTTCTGTGCCAGGAACTTGAGGCAGAGAGCCATGTGTTTATATATTTTCTCTTATCTCACAACCCTATATCCCACAGGAAAGGGAGAGACAACATTCAAATCTGGGTCTCCTGACCCCAGAGCTTTTGTTTTTTCTCTTTAGCTTAGTTGAACATTTGGGGTAAGAAAGAAGCAGAGGTCCAGAGCAAAGAAAAGTGTATGAGGGGCTCATGGAGGCAGGGCCAGGGCATGGGAAAGGGTCTGCAGGTCACTGGGAGCTGATTAGAGGGCAGTGAGCCCAGGGCAGAAGGGAGATCACAGTGAGATGGAATGCTTCTGTGGCTAGCAGCGGTGAACCCATTGTTCAGAGAAATCCCTTCTTGTGCATAACACCTAAAGATTCTTGATAAGATATTTTAAAGCCAAGCCTTTAAGTGCATGAAAGTACTATGTGTATATGAGGGGAGGGGCCAGGTGGTGAATAGCAGGAGGAAGCCAGTAACGAAGAGGAAGTATTAACCCAGAGAATTAAGTGGCATCGCCACCAGCCTGTTTCCTGGGGGAAATCGCTTCTCCCTTATAGCTGAGATTCTGGGTCTGAAAGTGTGGGTGCCTTGGAGATAGGTGATCATGCTTGGGACCCGAACAGATGCAAAGTTGGATTAAAGACTCATATACAAGGCAGAAGCCACCAAAGGACCATAGTGAATAAGAAAAATAGCTCTTCAGAGGCAGTAGAAAAATAATTTCCCTTGATCCCTGATACAAATCAGTCTTCACGTGAGCTTGAAGCTGAAGGTCACAGTAACTGTAGTCAGAAACCAAAGCCCCAAACTAACCATGGTCCCAGGTTGACAGGTTTCAGGTGCTTGACAGAAGCAAACTAAAAACCTTTCCAAAGAAGGATGCTTTCAGACTGGGCAGGTTGCAAAAGAACTCCCATAAACTGAGCTCCAAGAAACAGAGGCTCACAATTAAAATCTCTAACAAGCGAGGAGATGAGCCACCCTTAATAAGAATCAACAGAAATGCACTGCCAATAAGTAATAGAATAAAACAGAATAAGACCTTCAGGGATGGTTGATGTTGAAACTTTCAGAAACAAATTAAAAATAGATATGTTTTATGTAATTAAAGAAGTGAGGTATTTAAAAAGGATGAGGTATTGAAAGTGTGTAGAAAAACCAGAGTATTAAAAATAACCAAGAACATTAAAAAAGAACTATGAATTTCACATAAAAATTACAGTAACTGAAATTACAAACCTAAGGTTTGTGACACAGCTGGAAAGGAATTTGTGAGATAACTTATGTGAACCCATGGGTATATGTATTAAAAGCTACAGAAGGAAGTTATTACAGAATATGTATAGAGTAAGAACATTCATATCAATATTATTAATATGGATTCATGTAAATATAGCTTATTTTGCTAAATCTTATTCGACTTTATTATATATCGTAAGTTTATATGTATATAAAATTATATAGATATGTATAGTGATAACAATGACCAGGAAAAGTGTAATCAACACAAAATTTATGATGGGAATGAGGATACATCTTGAATTTGAGAAGTATCAAATACTGAGCTTTGAATACATTGGTTGTGCTCTATTTTAGAATCTTGGCTGGAGGTAAATAGGTATATTTAATTATTTTTTATGGTGATATCTTTTACACATAACATCCTATTAGTTTAGGTGTACAACATAATGATTCAATGTTTGTACATATTGCATAATGATCACCATAATCTTTAGTTATCATTAATCACCATACATGGTTACATTTTTTTTCTTGTGATGAGAATTTTAAGATCTACTCTCTTAGCAATTTTAAAATATACAATGCAGTATTATTAACTATAGTCACCATTCTGTATATTACCTCCCCAGGGCTTATTTTATGATTACAAGTTTGTGCCTTTTTAACTACCTTCTCCCATTTTGCTCACCTGCCAACCTCTGCCAACCACTAATCAATTCTCTGTATGTATGAGTCCATTTTTTAAAAAAGATTCCATATAAGTGGAATCATACAGTATTTGTATATATATATTGTTGTTGTTCAGTTACTCAGTCATGTCTGATTCTTTGCAACCCCTTGAACTGCAGCAGGCCAGGCTTCCCTGGCCTTCACCGTCTTCCGAAGCTTGCTCAAGCTCAGGTCCGTTGAGTCAGTGATGGCATCCAACCATCTTGTCCTCTGTCATCCCCTTCTCCTCCTACCTTCAATATTTCCAAGCCTCAGGGTCTATTCTAATGAGTTGGCTCTTCTTATCAGGTGGCCAAAGTATTGGAGCTTCAGCATCAGTCCTTCCAATGAATATTCAGAAGTGATTTCCTTTAGGATGACTGGTTTGATCTCCTTGTTGTCCAAGGGACTCTCAAGAGTCTTCTCCAAAACCATGGTTTAAAAGCATCAATTCTTTGGTGCTCAGCCTTCTTTATAGTCCAACTCTCACACGACTACTGGAAAAACCATAGGTTTTATATGGACCTTTGTTGGCAAATTAGCATCTCTGCTTTTTAATATGCTGCCTAGGTTTTTCATAGCTTTTCCTCCAAGGAGCAAGCATCTTTTAACTTCATGGCTGCAGTCACCAACTGCAGTGATTTTGGAGCCCAGCAGGAAAATTAAGTCTGTCACTATCTCCATTGTTTCCCCATCTATTTGCCATGACATGATGGGACTGGATGCCATGATCTTAGTTTTTTGAATGTTGTATTTTAAGCCAGGTTTTTCACTCTCTCCTTTCACTTTCATCAAGAGGCTCTTTAGTTCCTCTTCACTTTCTGCCATAAGGGTGGTGTCATCTACATATCTGAGGTTGTTGATATTTCTCCCTGCAATCTTGATTCCAGCTTGTGCTTCATATATATATAAGTACATGTGTAGATGTTATATATGTATATGTGTGTACATATATTGGAGAAAGCAATGGCACCCCACTCCAGGACTCTTGCCTGGAAAATCCAATGGACAGAGGAGCCTGGTAGGCTGTGGTCCATGGGGTCACGAAGAGTCGGACACGACTGAGCGACTTCCCTTTCACTTTTCATTTTCATGCATTGGAGAAGGAAATGGCAACCCACTCCAGTGTTCTTGCCTGGAGAATCCCAGGGACGGGGGAGCCTGGTGGGCTGCCGTCTATGGGGTCACACAGAGTCGGACACGACTGAAGTGACTTAGCAGTAGCAATGTACATATGTAACTACATGCATATAAAAGTGAGATCATACAGTATTTGTCTTTCTCTGTCTGACTTATTTCACATAGCATAATGTTTTAAGTTCCATAATGTTTAAGTTGTAAAAAAATGGCAGGATTTTCATCCTTTCTATGATCATATAATATGCCATTGTGTGTGTACACATATAAAGTATATATACATATATATTTGTATATACACACCACATATTTTTTATCTATTCATCCATCAATAGATATTTTAGTGGTTTCCACATCTTGGCTATTGTAAATAATGCTTCAGTGACTATGGTAGTACAGATATCTTTCTGAGTTAGCATCCAAAGAAAAAGAAAACACTCAGAAGTAAAATTATTGGATCATAATGTAGTTCTACTTATAATTTTTTGAGAAACCTCACACTGGTTTTTATAGTGGCAACACCAATTTACATTTCTGCCAACAATATATGAGGGTTCCCCTTTCCACATCCTCACCAAGACTTGGCATTTCTTTTCTTTTTCATAGTAGCTATTCTGACAGGTATTGTCTTGATCTGCATTTCTTTGATGACTAGTGATATAGAGTACATTTTCATATACCTGTTGGCCACCTGTGTGTCTTTTCTTGAAAAATGTCTATTCAGGTCTTCTGTCCATTTTTAAATCACACTGGATTTCTTTTTTGCTATTGAGTTATGTGAATTCTTTATATATTTTGGATATTAACCCATTATCAGATTCACAGGTGGCAAACATTTTTTTATTCTGCTAATGGTTTCCTTTGCAGTGCAGAAATTATGTAGTTTGATATGGTCCCATTGGTTTTTCACTTTCAGTATCAAATCCAAAAAAATCATCTCCAAGACCAATGTCAAGAAGCTTATTACCTATATTTCTAGATGTTTCATAGTTTCAGCTCTTATGTTCAAGTCTTTAATCCATTTTGAGTTAATTTTTTGTGTGTGGTGTGATAGGGGTCCAATTTCTTTCTTTTGCCCAGTATCATACTGTTTTGGCTATTATAGCTTTTTAGTATAGTTTTAAATCCTGGGGTATAATACCTCCAGTTTTATTCTTTTTCAAGATACTTGGGGTATTTGATGGTTCCATACAAAGTTTAGGGTTGTTTTATATCTGTGAAAAATGCCATTGGAATTTTGATAGGGATTACATTGAATCTGCAGATTGCTTTTGATAGTATTTACATTTTAGCAGTATTAATTCTTCCAATCCCTGAGCATGGAGTATCTGCATTTATTTGTGTCTTTTTAAGTTTCCTTCATAAATGCTGTATAGTTATAATTACAGTTCATTTCATCATTATTCTTTAAACTATGCATGTGAAAGTGTTAGTTGCTCAGTTGTGTTTGACTCTTTCTGACCCCATGGACTGTAGACTGCCAGGCTCCTCTGTCCATGAAATTTCCCAGGAAAGAATACTGGAGTGGGTTTCCATTCCCTTTTCCAGGGGATCTTCCTGACCCAGGGATTGAACCCGGGTCTCCTGAATTGGCAGGTAGATTCTTTACCTGTCAATGAGACAACTATGCATATACACACATATATGTAAATTCTTAAAATATCTTATACTTACCAATTAAAAACAGACATTTAAAAAATGATCCAGGTTGGAGGTGAGAAAAATCTGAAATTGAAGTTGAGTGGGTATTGATCAATTATTACAATTCATTGCATGTCTCTATGGTGCCAGGCATATTCCTCATATATTTTGTAATCCTTGCAGCACCCTAAAATAAGTGTTATTATAAAAGTAGGTGTTAATTATCAAAGGATATTCACAAAGTTGATGTACTTACCTAAAAGTGTTAGATTCAGAACTAGGTCTATCTGGTTGCAAAGCCAGCTCCTTTTCTCCTGAGCCTGGCTGCATTCCACATAGCTCTACCTTGCTCAGTTTTGTGGTAGAAGTCATGAAGGGTGGAAATGACTGGGAGGGAGACGTGGGCTGTTCTCTCTACATTCCAGCTCCTGTAACCTGCAATGTTCTCTGTATGGAAAGCTCAGTTGGGGAGAGGTGAAACTTGCCATTTTGCTGCAAGAGGTGCAAGGCCTGTTCAAGGTTTGATCACTCATACAGAACTGGGGCTCCTCATGCGGTTCCATCAAAATCAGAGAGGATCCAAACACTCAGGGTTCCAATCATATGCAATACAAGGCATTGGTCAAAGAATAAATACAACATGACTACATTTTTTGAAAAAATAAATGCTTTGAGCACTTCCTAATGGTCTCCTCCACATAAGATCAGAACATGTTTGAGTGTGAGGGGAAAGAGCAAAGTGGGAAAAAATTGATAAAGGACAAGGAGATTTATAAAACTGGATGAGAGGAAAGAAAATATGATTATGGGAGTCAAATAGATTCATTATTTTATCAGAATACCAGTTCAACCCTATGTTTTGCTTCTTGTCTAAAAATGATTAATAATGTGAATGTATCTTGGTAATAATAATAATATGAATTTATAACTACTAGAGTTGATCTGGAAGTAATCTTATTGATCATCCATCCCAACCATCCTATTTTATAGAGGAGAAAACTGAGGCTCAGGACCTCATAAAGGTAGCACAGCTACTGAGGATATGTCAAATAGGATGGATGAGTGGGGAATGCAAAGTGGGAACTAGAATCCAGGATTCTGCCATGGCATCTACTGACTCAACTACAACTTGCTTCCACTAATGAGAGAAAATGTCTGCTGATCACTTGGACTTTGGTCCTGAACATTTTCCAGGAATGGAGGCCACATCACTCACTCCCCAACACAATCTGCCTTTTGCTAGTTGATCAGCCTGGGTATAAATAGAAAGAGCCTGGGCCAGGCCCCATGCTGAATTTCTCCATTGCCTTTGAGATTAAAGTTATAATACTGAGAGTACTGGGCCTATGTGAATTAATTTCTACAATCCGTGAACAAACTGAATTCAGACTTTCAGGACCCCAAGTGACCCCTCAGTGTGGCTAAAACAAAGTCCCAAGGAAACCAGGGAAGAGTTGGACCCAGAGTCCTTGGCACAGCACAGGTGGACTATCAACTTGGTAGCCACACGTCACTGGTGAGCAGGGCTATTTTTTTTTGTTGTTGTTTATTTTTATTTTTTTTGCTGACATATACAAGGTGAACATGTTTTCAAGATAGCCCTGCTGTGAATTACTTAATACTGAAAAATCTAATCACTGGCGACAGAGAATCCTAGGACAGTGATTTTCTGATTTGGCTTGGTAGCGGCTGCTTTGTTTGCAAGACTGTGAATACATTATGTAGGTAACAAAATGCTGTTTATTCTAGTTTTCGTCAAGAAATCCTTTTGTTTATATATAACTCTTACCAAAGTTATCTCCCTACCTTACCGCCCCATCTCCTCTCTGAAAAATAAACTTAATGTATTGTCTCTTAACTAGACATTTGAAGACAACACCAATACTTTTATGTGGCCCATACTGAATGTTTAAAGTAGCAGAAAAGGTGAGCAAGAAGCACTGACTTTAGTTTTTTGAGATAAGTGCCTAATTCTCTTCCCTGCTGGAAAGTTCAAGCCCATTATTCCTGGGTTCCTGGTCCCCTGAGGCGGCTGGCAGAGGAAGCTGAGGTTTCACATGTCCAAAACTTTGGGGAAACCCTGCTGTCAAAGGCATAGGTCTTTGATGGATCACCCGCTGCCCTGGGTCACACACACACTTCCCCACTGCAGCCACTCTGGTTCCTGAGTCCTGCTCCACCTTCGAGAATTTCTGGACCTCGAGATGCACCATAGTTTCACGACTTTTTTTTTTTTTTTTTGCCACTTCCCCAGAGGGGAAGTTTCCTGAAAGCAGGGCATCGTTCCTGCTGTTAGAGATCACAGAACTCTGTCTTTCTCAGATCTGAAGAACCTCTCCTCCCAGCCTTGCTGGCTGCCAAAGGCATATTTTCTTTCTGCTCCTCTACAGGGAGCCACGGAGAAAAGACAGAGAAATGAGCAGGGAGGGAAACTTTGAGACAGGAAAAGCACCGTTTAATAGTGTACTAAATCATCCTCCTGTAATAATATCTTGTCTGTGAGTTGAGATTTTCCTTCTTTGAGAATTTTTTTAAAGTTCCACAGATGGAAATCAAGGGTGAAATTGTTTTATATTCTATATGGAAAACAGAAGTGTGTGTGTGTGTGTGTGTGTGTGAGAAATATATACTTATAGAGAGTACATATACACACACAGATTTGCAAGTATATATATATATAATACACACATAAGATGAATATACACACAAGATATATATACTATATATTCATATATTGACTGTGTCCACTGTATACATACACAAGTATATAGAAGATATATGCATATATACACACAAGGTTATATACACACATGATATATACACACACACATTGTATTTGTGTGTGAATGTCTGTATCCATTAGAGACAGTAATCCCTACCAAATTAGGAGAATTTATTTTATCTTTGTCTTTTCAATACAGTTGAAATCCTGAGTTTTATCGTTTGTAAAATGAAACATAAATAATATCTGAAAATATCATTCTTCTTGCCACCTCAGTTTCCTTTCATTGTTCCATTTTTCTTTTAAGTTTTGACCAGCTATACTTTTTTAATGTATTACAGATGTGTTTATTTATTCCTGTTGTAAAAGTTTGCTTTTGACAGAAGTGTTGGCCACAAACATTTGATATTTCCCTCGGTGGGAGTTGGGGGCTGTGATTTGGGTGGCATGGTTTTATGTTGGGGCTGTCTGTCAATGGGCTTAGTGGGGGCACGCTCCTGAGGAGTAAGATGGAAAAAACTTGATGTCTGAGGAAAAGAAGAAATCCAGGGAGGGCACTGAAGGAAACAGGAAGTTTGAAAGACAAATTGGGTTGAGACAGGTGACTCTGATGGAGTAGAGTTGCATCTTGTGTTGTTGTTATTCAGCTGCTCAGTCGTGTCCAACTCTTTATGACTCCATGGAGTGCAACACTCCAGGCTTCCCTGTCCTTCACCATCTCCTGGAGCTCACTCAAACTCATGTCCATCGAGTTGGTGATGCCTCTAATGGTCTCATCTTCTGTTGTCCCCTGCCCTCAATCTTTCCCAACATCAGGGTCTTTTCCAATGAGTCAGCTCTTCATATCAGGTGGCCAAAGTACTGTAGCTTCAGCTTAAGCATCAGTCCTTCCAATGAATATACAGGATTGATTTCCTTTAGGATTAACTGCTTTCATCTCCTTGCAGTCCAAGGGACTCTCAAGAGTCTTCTCCAACACCACGGTTCAAAAGCATCAATTCTTTGGCTCTCAGCCTTCATTATGGTCCAACAGTCACATCCATGCATGACTACTGAAAAAATCATAGCTTTGACTACATGGACCTTTGTTGGTAAAGTAATGTCTCTGCTTTGTAATACACTGTCTAGGTTTGTCATAGTTTTGCTTCCAAAGAGCAAGTGTCTTTTAACTTCATGGCTGCAGTCACCATCTGTAGTGATTTTGGAGCCCAAGAAAATAAAGTCTGTCACTGTTTCCCTTGTTTCCCCATCTATTTGCCATGAAGTGATGAGACCGGATGCCATGATCTTAGTTTTTGGATGTTGTGTTTTAAGCCAGCTTTTTCACTCCCCTCTTTCACTTCCATCAAGAGGCTCTTCAGTTCCTCTTGGCTTTCTGCCATAAGGGTGGTGTCATCTGCATATCCGAGGTTGTTGATATTTCTCCCAGCAATCTTGATTCCAGCTTGTGCTTCATCCAGCCCAGCATTTCACATGATAAGTTAAATGAGCAGGGTGACAATACCCTGATGTACTCCTTTCCCAGTTTGTAACCAGTCCAGTGTTCCATGTCCGGTTCTAACTCTTGCTTCTTGACCTGAACAGATTTTTCAGGAGGCAGGTCAAGTGTTCTGGTATTTCCATTTCTTGAAGAATTTTCCAGTTTGCTGTGATCCACACAGTCAAAAGCTTTAGGGTAGTCAATGAAGTAGCAGATGAGGAAGCAGGGCTCCAAGGGTTGCGACGTAGTCAAGACCATATGGTTCATGAGCAGTGAGCCACTTTCAGAACCCAGATGAAGCTGCCCCTTTGGATCCATTTGAAAGATGTTTTCAGCAAGGATTCCCTGGCTTTTATCTTAAGGATAATGAAGTCATTTCTCGGATTGAGGTGAGGAACAAGGTTTACTGCTTATTCAACTGTCAGCACTTAGGGAATTCAGGTTTTCTAGAGGTTTATCATGCTGGAGAAGTACCAGTAAATAAAAGTGATTAATCATTGCCTAGATTATGTAAGTGACTCCCAGGGGAGGGGAAAATAAATGTTGAAAGAGCAAGCAGGATTGTCCTTAATTCATGTCATCTGCTGGAAACATTTCTGTTTTCTGGAATCTCCTTTTGTTGTCACATATATTTCTCTCAGTTTGGAGGAAACCCGAGGCTTTGTATTTCTCCCCCAAGACTGATTCTCTCTCAAGGAGACTTCATTAAACCACGTATTGAATTGTGTTCCTGAATCCTCTGAGTTCTACTTTAAGTAGATTCCCATTGTAAAAGCCAGTTTTACTGTTCTTTTTAGTTACATCCTGAACCCTGCCATTGACATTGTCACTGAGGGCACAATGATCATTTAATATTAATTGACTGAACTTTATATAAGCTTTTATTGTCCACTGTGGATTGAAACATAACAGTTAACTTATTGGAGAATTGCCACCAAGAAAGAAAAATCGTTAGAAGTAATGAAATAGCAGAGTTTCAATATGAATGTGTACACCCTATTATATCGCATGCATTTAAATTCCCTGGTATCATCTGTCCACTTGCTGGATGACCATTCCCCAATATTGTCTGTGTCTCATGAGTTAATAGAAGCCAGTTGCCCTTACACTGGCGTATAAATTGCAATTTTCTGCATATTAAGAGACTGTTCTGCCTCTGCAGAAACAAGAAAAAATTAACCCCCAGACCAAATGGATCAGAGCAAAACAAGTCTAGCATTATTCTAGTTTCTAGAACTGAGAAATCCTGAGACCATCTTTGGATTCCTCACATTAACACAGAGTTCATGACCCAGCCAGGTCATAGAATACAGCTGTGAAGAAATAAAGGTTCTGACGAGAAGAAAAAGGGAATTGGGGAGATCCTAATAATTTAAATTCACATGTAAAGGAGCTATTCATCAATATTCCAAAGTCCCTGGGAATTCCCTGGTGGTCCAGTGGTTAGGACTCTGTGCTTTGACTGCTGAGGACTGGGGTTTGATCCCTTGTTGGAAAGTTAGGATCCCATAAGCTGCATGGAGTGGCCAAAAAAATCCAAGGTCCTTGAACACAGTTTTTCTTGGCCTGGGGATGGGTAGTTCCCCCATGACCTATGTAAGCATCCTCAAGCCAGCAGCTCAGTCTTTCTGTGCTTTATGTAGTTTCTGCCCCAGTGAGATGGGACTAGTGAAGGAGCTTTCTTCACAGGATTCTAGGGGTTAATGAGTTAGGACAGATCAAGCACTTAGAACAAGGCCTAGTATGCCAAAAAAAGAAAATAATAATAATAATAAACAAATCAATGCTATTTCTGTTCTGGGCAGACCACTAACCTGGTAATCTGGTGCCTTTTGTTGATCTCTCCAACAGCCAGGAAGCTCACTGCCTCACAGGTGACATCAGCAAGCCGCATTCTTTCTCAGGGCTCAGTTTCACTCCCTCTAAATGAACCGGCTGAGAATATCACCATTTCCTCAAATGTTCAGTTGTAGTGAGATCAATTTAGTAGTTCTGACCAGCATTTTTTATTTAAATGAAACAATAGAATAGACAGTATCAGAAAACAGTATATACTAAGTCTTGTTTTGTGATGCTTTTTTTACATATATTCTGGAAGGGATGCTAGATGGAAATGAAATTTTTTTTTACTGGTCATGCTCAAAATTTCGAAGTTACTGTAGTATATGATACCCCAAGTTTCCTTTTCTCTCGAGTGGTTTCATATTCTGATAAGCAAAAGTCATGGACAGCAGAGGGCCCTGGAGATGGATCCAAGAGGCTCTGCTGGGCATGGCCCTTCCCTGCTGAACTGATTTCTCTGAACCTTAGTCTTCTCTTTTGCAAACATGGATGGCAGTGTCTGTCTCTCCGAGGCCTATTCAGGGCTTCCCTGGTGGCTCAGTTGGTAGGGAATCCTGCAATGCAGGAGACCCAATTCAGTCCCTGGGTCAGGAAGAGCCCCCTGGATCTGGCAAAGAAATGGCAACCCACTCCAGTATCCTTGCCTGGAGAATCCCATGGACAGAGGAGCCTGGCAGGTTACAGTCTGTGGGGTCACAAGAGTTGGAAACAAATTAGCGAATTAAACCATCACCATCAGGCCTGCTACAAGGAAAAGATGAGCTGCTGCTGCTAAGTCACTTCAGTCGTGTCCGACTCTGTGCGACCCCAGAGACGACAGCCCACCAGGCTCTGCCAAGCAGGTTCTCCAAGCAAGAACACGAGTGTGTTGCCATTTCCTTCTCCAGTGCATGAAAGTGAAAAGTGAAAGTGAAGTCGCTCAGTCGTGTCCGACTCTTCGCCACCCCATGGACTGCAGCCTTCCAAGCTCCTCCGTCCATGGGATGTTCCAGGCAAGAGAACTGGAGTGGGGTGCCATTGCCTTCTCTGAAAGATGAGCTAATGGATTGTAATTTAAGTGTTGTTATAAAATATACATTGTATCATGATTTTCATCATTGATTTTTTGACCATAGGAAAGTCTTGTACCTTATGACCCCTCTTTCTGCATCACCAGTTTCCTTCACTTCATGTCTTTCTTCACATTAGTCCCTTTGCTTGAAATATCTGCCCCATTTCGACTGTCTTACTCATCCTCTAAGACTTAGCTCAGGCACCCTGTCCTATACAGCATCTTCTCTAAGCTCCTGGATTGTATTTCAGTGCCCCACGTCATCCCACATGTATATCTCTCTTTTACTTTTTCATTTTAAAGTAAAAACATGAACATATCTACCACCTCCACTAGATCATCACACTTCCCAATTTCTTATTTGCTGCTTAATTTCCAAACCTTAGCACTGTATCTGCATGTACTGGGCACTCTGTAAAATATTTGTTAAGCTAAACAGAACGTCGCCCTTGTTCCTTCTGTATCTTCCTGTTGATTCACTTTTATTCCTACATCCTTTTCCAACATAGTTGCTTCATTTTTCCTACCTCTTACCCCATTTCTAGCTCGTACCTGGCATAAATAATAGCTAATTGGACAGAAACAACTATTAATACCTCTTGACCTTCATTACTGCAGCATTTTCAGGGGAGGCTATTATGAAAGCATATTCAGAAAGGAGAAGCAATAATTGTGGAAGAGACATTACAGCCAGGGAGGCTTCCCAGGTGGCTCAGTGGTAAAGAATTCACCTGCCAATGCAGGGGATGTGGGTTCCATCCCTGGGTCAGGAAGATCCCCTGGAGGAGGAAATGGCAACCCTCTCCAGTATTCTTGCCTGGAAAATCCTATGCACAGAGGAGCCTGGTGGGCTATAGTCCATGAGGTTGCAAAGAGTTGGACTTGACTGAGTGACTGAGCATGCACACACAATAGCTAGATGAGAAAGAGGATGTGGTCAAGTTATTTACACCTTGTGACATTTAGCTGGAAGACTACACATGAATACACAAGTCAGGGAGAAAGCTGGGAACATGGAGGTGGTTAGAAGAAGGCCAGTCTGGGCCATCCATTTGCACCTTCTCCTCGTGTGTCTATAGCTCAGTGGACACAGAAGGTATGGGGCTCATCATGACATCCCAATTATGCTCCTCACTCTGCACATAGAAGAAGGGAGACCCCGGCAGCCTGTTGACCCTCGGTTATGACCAAGTCTCCCTGACCTGAAAACTTCTGATTCCTGACCCAGCATGTACATGATTCACAAAGCCATTTCCAGGCAGCCATGATAGTGTGACATAGAACTCAGTACAGCCCGGGCACAATGATAGAGGCTGTGGCAAACTCTAAGTCAGATCAGATGCTTACCTCCCTCTCTGGCTGTTGCATGTCTCCTTGCTTGTCACTGCCAGGAGGCTGGGTTGATTTATCGGGCCAAAGAGGTAATGGTCACTTTCTCAGGGCCGTTAGCTGATTCCTGTGAGTGAACGGGTTAGAAAAAAACGTCTTTTTTGTCTCCCTTGCATTTATCTGTTTATTCATGCATGGAGGTTTTGTTCCAGGGATAACTCAAGCATGTAATATTCAGAATTCTAATAAATTGAAAATTGCTTCTGCTGAGATTTCAACAAGTTATTTTCCTGCTGGAGTGTGGTCAAAACTTTTCTTTCACAAAATATTTAAAGTGGCTTCCACTCGGTCCGATACACTGCAGACAGTTTTATGTGTTATACCTTCTAAGTGTGTTTTTTTCAAATCTCCAAGCCATCCAATTTGCCATTTAATGTATATCACCAATTACAATGGTTTGTCTGCCAACTCTCTAAAAGCGGTAATAACAATAAGATCCCACATGGTGACTTTCCTCTTGAAGAAGGCTTCACTTACTTACAGATGGCCTAAGCTGACAGCTAATGCCTTGCTGGCATTCAACCAAAGTCATATCTGGACTCCTTCTCGCGACTGGTTGCAAAGCATTGTCACATGTGTTATCTCATTTAATCCTCATAATAGTGATAAGCCCTTGTGAGGGTAGTAGTATTTCCAGTTTACGGAAGAATAGACATTGCCTTAAAGATCATCAGTATACCCAAGCAGAGGTTTAGACAGAGACAGGGCCAATGCCTGGGTCATCTGACGTAAGTCAGTGTCCTCCCCTCCTTCCTATAAACCTGTGGCTCACTTCGGTGGCTTCCCTACGGCTCGAGTCAACTTCCTTCATGAGCTCCAGTTTTGTTTCCCTTTGAAGTATCTCCATGGGCAGGCTGCAACCACCTTCTTCCTGGCTAGTGATCACCTAGGAGTGTGCATCGGACCAGAATTCAGGCCTCTCCAGAGTGTTCTCTTTAATAGGAGAGAAGACCAGAATGAGCAAATCTTTTTCCTCCACCACCCTTTTCGGTTCCACTTTGGGATGTTGTCTGTGCCATTTGGAGTTGTTGCCCAGGCAACTTGTGACTGAGTAGGAAGACATTATTTGCGTGAACTATGTTCTCTGTGTGTTCTCACGGTGTCTGACTCTTTGGGACCACCATAGATGGTAGCCTTCCAGGCTTCTCTGTCCAGAGGATTTCCCAGTCAAGAATACTGGAGTAGGTTTGGGTTACCATTTCCTCCTCCAAGGGATCTTCCTGACCCAGGGATTGAACCTGGGCCTCTTGTGTCTCCTGCATTGCAGACAGATTCTTTACCAGTGAGCCACTGGGGAAGCCCTGTTGCCATAAAGCGGATGGCTTTCTGAAAGGATGGAAAGTAACTGGGTTTATAATGATAACAGTGAATTCCTAAACTGACCACATCTGCCGCTGGACTTTTTGTTAAGTAAACAAACATGTTTCTGTCTTAATTTCCTTAACTGAATTTTCTATTACTTGCTCCTGGCTACATTCTAACTTTCTAACTGCAGCGTTTCTTTATCTGCACTGTTTTGAGGGCACCAATGAATAAAGTGTCTAACATGTTTAAGACTTGTCCCATCACTCCCAACTCCACCAGGTGCCTGACTTATCATCAAGACCTGCGCTAGCCCTGATCAGCTATCAGCTGCTCATATAATTTATGACATTCTATAACCCAGTGGTCCCCAACCTTTTTGGCACCAGAGACTGATTTCATGGGGCTTCCCAGGTGGCTCAGTGGTAAAGAATCCGCCTGCCAGTGCAGGAGCTACAGGTTCCATCCCTACATTGGGAAGATCCCCTGGAGAAGGAATTAGCAACCTACTCCAGTATTCTCGCCTGGAAAATTCATGGACAGAGGAGCCTGGTGGGCTACAGCCCATGTGGTTGCAAAGAGTCGGACATGACTTAGTGACTGACTAACAGCTGGTTTTATAGAAGACAGTCTTTTCATGGGTGGGGTTACTGCTGCTGCTGCTAAGTCGCTTCAGTTGTGTCCGACTCTGTGCGACCCCATAGATGGCAGCCCACCAGGGTAGGGGGATAGTTTGGGGATGATTCAAGAGCATTACATTTATTGTGCATTTTATGTCTATTATCACCATATCAGCTCCATCTCTGATGATCAGGCATTAGATCCCAGAGGCTGAGGACCTCTGCTCTATGCCAAGTGTGGTCTTAACTGCTCCGTTACATTTCCTTGGTCACCTCTGCCTGCCTGACCCATGCTTTCAGCTTCCCCAGATTAGTGTTTGTGTCACCTTATTTTTCTTCCCTGCCCCTTCCCCACCCCTTCAAGCTTTTACCTCCTTTCTCATCTTTGATTGTTTATACTCTTCTCTGCTCTCTGACATTTGTGTGCATTTGATTAGAGCCTGAGAGTTTGTTGCGATCACTTGGTTGTTAGTAGGTGAGATTCATTTCCTTCTTTTAGCTAAATATTTCTTATCTAGTATGTTGTATTCTGACTTAGGAGTTTGTCATATTTAATCCTTAAAAGAAATCTGTGAAATAGGCATTATCTATATTTCCCTTAGTAAAAATATCAGAGTATAGGTAACCAACCCAAGATCAAATCTCTAGAAATAATGTATCCATGAATTTAACCAAGGTCCATGCCTTTTGATGATATGACATAGTGTAACGACAATTTCTTCCAACCTCTTTTCTCTTCCTTGATCTTTCTGTAGTTGTTTTAACCTAGACACAGCTCTACCTACCAATTTCCCCTTCTCAGTCTAAGAGAAGCTTGGGAATGTCACATATGTCCACCATGTAGTTATCTTTTCTCTACAATGCCATGGGTCCTCTCTGCTATATGTCCAGGCAAGGACAAATAATGTTGTTTAGTTAATATGCATAATGAAGAGAAATAGTGAGTCTTTTGCCTGTTACTTGGTCGTGAGTCATCATTTGATTTTTGCTATCAGCTACTATTTTAAAGAGCACTAGCCTAGATTTAGCTTAATGAAAGTATCAGCTGTGTGTTTTTGAACAGACAGGTCCATTTGGAGAAACATTTGGTCTAAATTTTATCTGATTTAAAAATATGAGTTTATATGATGATACTCATCACACTTTTATTTATAATCAAAATTTTGTCAGTAACATAAATGCTCAATGCTAAAGGCTTAGCTAAATAATGTATGGCATACATGAAGGAATACCATTATAGCTCTTAAATAATTTATTTTAGGAAATATGTTATGACATAGGAAGATATAATGAAATGTTAAGTCAAGATCTAAATTGCATACTCTATAGGGCTTTGCATTCATAATGAATTTACATGTTTATGTGCATAGAATAAAAGACCAAATGAAAATACTACCAGGATGTTTTCTGTGATAAGATGCTGTTTATCTTAATTACCTTCTTTATACTTTTTTTTGTATTGTCTAAACTGTCTGCAAAGAATATGTTTTATTTTACTTATAAAAGAATTCTCGCCTGGAAAATTCATGGACAGAGGAGCCTGGTGGGCTACAGCCCATGTGGTTGCAAAGAGTCGGACATGACTTAGTGACTAAATAACAGCTGGTTTTATAGAAGACAGTCTTTTCATGGGTGGGGTTACTGCTGCTGCTGCTAAGTCGCTTCAGTTGTGTCCGACTCTGTGCGACCCCATAGACGGCAGCCCACCAGGGTAGGGGGATAGTTTGGGGATGATTCAAGAGCATTACATTTATTGTGCATTTTATGTCTATTATCACCATATCAGCTCCATCTCTGATGATCAAGCATTAGATCCCAGAGGCTGAGGACCTCTGCTCTATGCCAAGTGTGGTCTTAACTGCTCCATTACATTTCCTTGGTCACCTCTGCCTGCCTGACCCATGCTTTCAGCTTCCCCAGATTAGTGTTTGTGTCACCTTATTTTTCTTCCCTGCCCCTTCCCCACCCTTCAAGCTTTTACCTCCTTTCTCATCTTTGATTGTTTATACTCTTCTCTGCTCTCTGACATTTGTGTGCATTTTATTAGAGCCTGAGAGTTTTGTTGCGATCACTTGGTTGTTAGTAGGTGAGATTCATTGCCTTCTTTTAGCTAAATATTTCTTATCTAGTATGTTGTATTCTGACTTAGGAGTTTGCCATATTTAATCCTTAAAAGAAATCTGTGAAATAGGCATTATCTATATTTCCCTTAGTAAAAATATCAGAGTATGGGTAACCAACCCAAGATCAAATCTCTAGAAATAATGTATCCATGAATCTAACCAAGGTCCATGCCTTTTGATGATATGACATAGTGTACGACAATTTCTTCCAACCTCTTTTCTCTTCCTTGATCTTTCTGTAGTTGTTTTAACCTAGACACAGCTCTAACTACCAATTTCCCCTTCTCAGTCTAAGAGAAGCTTGGGAATGTCACATATGTCTACCATGTAGTTATCTTTTCTCTACAATGCCATGGGTCCTCTCTGCTATATGTCCAGGCAAGGACAAATAATGTTTTTTAGTTAATATGCATAATGAAGAGAAATAGTGAGTCTTTTGCCTGTTACTTGGTCGTGAGTCATCATTTGATTTTTGCTATCAGCTACTATTTTAAAGAGCACTAGCCTAGATTTAGCTTAATGAAAGTATCAGCTGTGTGTTTTTGAACAGACAGGTCCATTTGGAGAAACATTTGGTCTAAATTTTATCTGATTTAAAAATATGAGTTTATATGATGATACTCATCACACTTTTATTTATAATCAAAATTTTGTCAGTAACATAAATGCTCAATGCTAAAGGCTTAGCTAAATAATGTATGGCATACATGAAGGAATACCATTATAGCTCTTAAATAATTTATTTTAGGAAATATGTTATGACATAGGAAGATATAATGAAATGTTAAGTCAAGATCTAAATTGCATACTCTATAGGGCTTTGCATTCATAATGAATTTACATGTTTATGTGCATAGAATAAAAGACCAAATGAAAATACTACCAGGATGTTTTCTGTGATAAGATGCTGTTTATCTTAATTACCTTCTTTATACTTTTTTTTGTATTGTCTAAACTGTCTGCAAAGAATATGTTTTATTTTAATTATAAAAGAAAATCATAATTAAAGAAAAAGTGATTAATACGTGAATCTGCATTAATGTTCCTTAGTTTCCCATCAAATGAAGTTGAAAATTAATTTGATTTCTAAAAAAACCCAAAATAAAAAAACCCCAATCACACACAGCTTTTCAACAGCATTCCTGTAGCCTATAACACAGTGCAATTATTTCTTTAAAAAGTAATACATTTTCATATTACAGGGGATACTGAAGTTTCTGCAGGGTTCATCCTATTTGTGTATTTCCCCTGGGTTATTCCATGTCAAAGAGAGAACTGGGACTTGATGCCAAAAAGAAATTAGACTTGACAGCGATGACAGTTTTAATAAAATGGGAAAGTATAAATATCAAGTGATGTCTCACAGTCTTAGCGGTGGGGGAGTTGTGGCTGTGGAAATAGAGAACAGAAAAAGTTTAAGAACAGTATTGCAGGCAGATAATTCATTTTTGAGTTTGTTTTTAAGGAAAATGTAACCAGTATGTCCTGATAACCATGGCTACAATGACTATGATAATTCAGATAACTATATTATTTCCTGATTTTTGAAAGCAGAATCAAGGGAATCATCTGCTTACATTACATTGTATATATTTATGGTCAGCATGGTTAACTCATGCTTTCAGGCGGCTCAATTACTATTGAGGGTACAACTCCAATTTTATGTTTATAATTTAGAATATCTTTGTTTTCAAAAGTAGCTTTCAATTTTTGTAAGATGTTACCTTTTTTTAGAGCAGTTTTAGGCTCAGAGCAAAGTTGAAGAGACGGTACAGAGATTTTTATGTAGAACCTCTTCTCTCATGCATGCATAGCCTCCCCTATTACCAACATCCTCTACCAGTGTGGAGTCTTTGTTGAAACTGATGAATTTCAATGACAATGACACATTGACACATTATGTCAATGACACATCATACCTACCCAAAGTTTATAGTTTACATTAAAGATCACTTGATGTTTTACTTTCTATGGGCATGGACAAATGTGTATTGACGTGTATCTCTCATTATGACATCATACAGAGTATATTCATTGTTCTAAAGATACCCTGTGCCTTGTCTAGCCATCTTCACCCACCCAACTTCCCATCCTTGGAAAATACTGATCCTTTCACTGTCATCATAGTTTTGCCTTTTCCAGAATATCATATAGTTGAAACCGTATAGGATGTAGTCTTTCCGCACTGGCTTCTTTTATTTATGCATTTAAATATGCATTTAAATTCCCTCTATGTCTTTTCATGATTTGATAGTTCATTTGTTTTCTTAGCACCGAATGCTACTCCATTATCTGTATGTACCACCTGCTGAAGGACATATGGCTGCTTCCAACTTTTGGCAATTATGAATAATATGGTAGAAACATCCCTGCATAAATGTTGTGTGGATATGTTTTCAACTCCTTTGGGTAAATACCAAGGAGCACAATTGTAGGATCATATGGTAAGAGTGGGAGAAGGCAATGGCACCCCACTCCAGTACTCTTGCCTGGAGAATGCCATGGATGGAGGAGCCTGGTGGGCTGCAGTCCATGGGGTCGCTACTAGTCGGACACGACTGAGCGACTTCCCTTTCACTTTTCACTTTCATGCATTGGAGAAGGACATGGCAACCCACTCCAGTGTTCTTGCCTGGAGAATCCCAGGGACGGGGGAGCCTAGTGGGCTGCCGTCTATGGGGTCGCACAGAGTTGGACACGACTGAAGCGACTTAGCAGCAGCAGCATGGTAAGAGTATGTTTAGTTTTGTAAGAAACTAAGTATTTTCCAAAGTGATTATGCTGTTTTGCATTTCCACCAGTAATGAGAGTTCCTCTTGCTCCATATCTTGATTGGCTTTTAATATTGTCAGTATTCTGGATTTTGATCATTTTAATAAGTATGTAGTGGTTATCTTGTCATTTTAATTTGCATTTCTGATGACGTGATATAGAGTATTTTTTCATATACTCACTTGCCACCTATATATTTTCTTTTTCAAGATACTTACCTTGTTTTTTATTTTTAGTTTTTAGTTGGGTTGGTTGTTTTCTTATTGTTGAGGATTAAGAGTTTTGGGGGTACATTTTCAATAAGAGTCCTTCATATGTTTTTTTTTTTTTTTGCAAATATCTTCTCTCAGTCAGTGACTTGTCTTCTCATTCTCCTGACTTAGTCTTCTGAAGAGCAGTAGGTGTTAGTTTTATTGAATTCCAGCTTATCAATTATTTCTTTAATGGATGTAGCTTCAAGCTTATCACAGAAAGTTTTCTGTACCTCTGTGTATGGACAAAGCCTAAATACTGTTTTGAAGAAATACATAATCAATAGCCCTTGTTTGAAGAAAATTCCTCAATCTAAAATACATTATGTATATGCTTTCAGCTTTCACTTTAAATCAAAGAAGCCTCATAAGCAGTCTGAAAATCAAATATCTTCAATATTTCTAATCATGCTAGCATTATACTTAGCTTCATCTTACAAAGAATTTCTAAGAAAAGGCTTTTTTAGGTTGGATCTGTAAGAGTCAATTGCCTGGATGATGAAAGTTTGAAAAAAATGCATTTGACTTCAGAGGGCAATGTGATTCAAACCAGAAAGTAAAATACAAACTTTCTGACTGAATGAATATTGATAAATATATAGACAAATGTAATAAATAAGAAAAGATAAGTATAACTGGGATTATGTCATTCCGTGGCACTTGTCTATATGGGCAACTGGCTTTTCTTTGGTGACATTTGTTAGATTTTGCACCTTTGGAAATGTCAATGTGACATCACTGGCATAGATTAAAAATTTTTGAGTCTTTTGAGACTATAAATACTTGATCACAGATTCAGCAGGAGGAACACAAACATGACTGAAACTTGATCAAACCAACATTCAATGGAGACTTCCCATTGAATATATTTGGTTGACAGTTTAATACATTGCAAGAATGACCTTCATATCCTGCTAGATATGTAATTTCCCCAAACTAATTCCATTATACTATGGCTGTCCATGTAGTAAACTGGCAGCTACCTCTGTGATTTTTAAAAAGAACTTAAAAAAAAAAAAAAGAACATTTACTATATTGTGGTCATGTATGGATGTGAGAGTTGGACTGTGAAGAAGGCTGAGCACCGAAGAATTGATGCATTTGAACTGTGGTGTTGGAGAAGACTCTTGAGAGTCCCTTGGACTGCAAGGAGATCCAACCAGTCCACTCTGAAGGAGATCAGCCCTGGGATTTCTTTGGAAGGAATGATGCTGAAGCTGAAACTCCAGTACTTTGGCCACCTGATGTGAAGAGTTGACTCATTGGAAAACACTGTGATGCTGGGAGGGATTGGGGGCAGGAGGAGAAGGGGACGACCGAGGATGAGATGGCTGGATGGCATCACGGACTTGATGGACGTGAGTCTGAGTGACCTCCGGGAGTTGGTGATGAACAGGGAGGCCTGGCGTGCTGCGATTCATGGGGTCGCAAAGAGTCGGACACGACTGAGTGACTGAACTGAACTGAACTATATTACCTGCAATACTTAGCCACTAGCTTTCATGAGTCATCAAGAAAGGGAATGCCCAAGTAGCTTCACGTGCTTTGTTTTCTTGTTTTTTACTTAGGCTGGAATTTATGCACTAGTTTTTCACTAACTACATTTTTTTGGTCCTAAACAATGTAATTGTTTAAATCTATTTAAATTGGCTAAAAATTTATGTCCTGAGAATGAAGACATCTCTAAATTGTCCATATTGTGGGCACTGTATGAGTAGTGAGATGTATGAGATGGGTAGTCTAGACTTCTAAATATGTATCTCTTTATATGGTATATCAGTGGGGAAGAGGTCATGCCGGTTGTTTTGTTTTGTTTTAGAATTTAGTGTGTTTGAATTGCTTCCCAACTATATTGTTTTATAGTAACTTTGGATGTTAAGGTGTGTTTTTAATGCTCTGTTAATTCTACAAAGACAGTTTAGGCTATTTTAAGGCAAGTCACACCTGCTGTGGTAATATTGTTGAAGTCTTCTACAAGACAGCCTTCTGTTTGACTAACTTGGCCTTCTTCTGAAAGTGTCCTTACAGTATCTATGTAGTATCTGTGTAGGTACATTGTCTTTAAATAGGCCCAGACTTTGGGGGATATCACCACTTAGAAATTTGACCTTCCTAGGCACCAGCACAGAGCTGATGTGTGTCTGTCATTGCTCTGGTCCTCTGGAATCACTTTAACATCCACAAGTTTATCATCCTGTGTTTATTATTGTTGTTTAATTGCTCAGTTATGTCCGACTCTTTTGCCACCCCATGGACTGTAGCCCACTGGACTCCTCTGTTCTTGGGATTTCCCAGGCAAGAATACTAGAGTGGGTTGCCATTTCCTTCTCCAGAGGATCTTCCTGATGGACCCAGGGATTAAACCCACATCTTCTGTGTTGGTGGGCAGATTCTTTACCACTGAGCCACCAGGGAAGCCTGCATCCTATGTTAAGCATCAGGAAAATTAGCTCAGGAAATCATGGAATTTCAGATTTGGAGGGGGTTTTAAAAGTCATTTTCAAAAACTCCTAATTTTTAAATAACTATATGTTTCTCAGTTCAGTTCAGTCTCTCAGTCGTGTCTGAGTCTTTGCGACCCCATGAACCACAGCACGCCAGGCCTCCCTGTCCATCACCAACTCCTGGAGACCACCCAAACTCATGTCCATTGAGTCGGTGATGCCATCCAACCATCTCATCCTCTGTCGTCCCCTTCTCCTCCT
>SJYT01008745.1:2258-94582 GCA_006410635.1 Cephalophus harveyi
GATCTAGGCCCTTAAATCTATTCCTCACTTCCACTGTATAATCATAAGGGATTTGATTTAGGTCATGCCTGAATGGTCTAGTGGTTTTCCCTACTTTCTTCAATTTGAATCTGAATTTGGCAATAAGGAGTTCATGATCTGAGCCACAGTCAGCTCCTGGTCTTGTTTTTGTTGACTGTATAGAGCTTCTCCATCTTTGGCTGCATAGAATATAATCAATCTGATTTCGGTGTTGACCATCTGGTGATGTCCACGTGTAGAGTCTTCATACTTCAATAAAATACAAAGAAAAAAAAAATCCTTGTAAGTCCTGCTTGACGGCTTCTTCATTATCAAGGGAAGGCCAAGCTCTCAGAACAGACCCCTTTCTCAAGTCCTCAAGCATTCAGGGCCAAGTTTTCCAAGATGTTACTGAGGAAAGTGTTCATCTAAAGCCAGGGCCTACACGATACTAGCAGTGGCGGCAATGGGCATACTAATATTTCAGGAGCTTGGTAACTTACTACTGGCTCTGTTCATGATGAGGCTGTCCATATTCTGCTGACCTTGAGGGAGACTATGGACACCTGGAGCAAGGCTGTGTCTCTTGCAGCCAGGTCCTAACCAAAATCAAGAGGATGGCCAGACTCCCTGGGGAGGAGTCAAGTGCATTCAAAGACACTAGGTGGGGGAGGAGGGGTGTCTGACCCTGGACTCCCTGTATTTGTAAGAGGGTCTCATGAACTGTCTCATGGCCTTCATGTGCTTGTATAGCACCTTCTTCTTGACCTGGACTGGTCCTGGTACTTGCTCACTTGTAACTACAGAATATGGCAGAAGTGAAGCTTCTGAAACTAGGTTAAGAAAAGTGCCTCTGAAACTAGGTTAGGAAAAACTCTCAATCTTCTGTTGGGAACACTCTCTGAAAGTCATAGGCCACCATATAAGGAGCCGTATGACTGCCATCTTAGAGAAGTCACTTTTAGGTATCCTGGTTGATAATTCCAGCAAAGCTCAGCCTTTCAGTCATTCCCAGTAAGGCATCACATATCCTTCAGACCAGCCCATCCAAGAGCTGAATCCGCCTCCAAGTGACTTCAGTACCATATGGAGCTGACAAGTCGATCAGTTAATCCTGGACCAAAATAATGAGACATAACTGAATGGTTGTTGTTTTAAGCCACTAAGTTTTAGGGTAATTAAAACACAATAGTGCCTAAGTAGCACATCACCTTTGGAGGATGCTTAAGAATAAACTCATAATTCCAGAAATAGGTAGCGGTAAAGAATCAAACATTTATCTTGCCTTCCCTTTATGGATTGTACTTCAGTATAACCAAATAGTTGATGAGATCAAGCTCTTCTTTATGAAATAATTATAGCTAATAAATAGTGAATCAGAATTGGAATATCACCATTTTGAAATCACTGATTAAATAACAGCAATCATCAGTGACTACTAAAGTCATTAGGCAAAACCCCAACAAGGAACATTATAACAGATTAGGCTAAAAACACCTCAACCTGCTGATCAGTATCTTCTTAATAAGCCAAGGAGACAGAAAACCAAACATTATGTGCCTCCTGATGTGAGGCATCGAGAAGTATATGGCACATACTTTAAACTTGTCCCCAAATCAAACCTGAGCCTGGTAATACTTCTAGATATCATCCTAGGGACCAGAGGAACACAATACATGATCCCCTCAGAAGGCAATCCACAAAATCCAAAACATGGAAAGTTCTACAGGACAAACAACTAAATTTCATCAAAATATACATTTTTTTAAATAGAGGAAGAAAGGGACCCTATTTATTGGAAGAAACTCAGGAGATATATCAACCAAATTCAATGTGCAGACTATCTCTGGATTCTGATATCTATTTATTTGAACATATTCATTTATTATTTTGGCTGTGCTGGGTGTTCGCTGCTGAATGGGCTTTTGTCTAGTTGCAGTGCACAGGCTTCTCATTGAGGTGGCTTATCTTGCAGAGCACAGGCTCTAGGATGCACGGCTTCAGCAGTTGCCACGCGTGGGCTCAGTAGTTGCACCTCACGGGCTCTAGAGCTCAGGCTCAGTAGTTGCGGTGCACAGGCTTCGTTGCCCCATGGCGTATGGAATCTTCCCAGACCTGGGATCCAGCCTGCGTCTCCTGCATTGGCAAGTGGATTCCTTACCACTGAGCCACCCAGGAAGCCCTATGAACATTTATACATTTGAAATATATACATTATACATATATATATATATATATATATGATGACTGGATGTTTAATATTAAGTCATTTTTAACTTTTAATTGTGATAGGTTTTATCAATAATTTTTAAAAGAACTTTTATGTTTTAGAGATAAAAAATAAATGTATTCCAACATATCTGGGATTTTTTTTTTTTTCCAAAACAATCCAGTGGGGGCATGGGGCAGGTAAGAGTGGACAGCATATAAATGAAGCAAGATTGGCCATATATTGATATTTTAAAGCTAGGTGATAGGGATATGGAGGTGCAATATATTCCATACTAATATCTCTACTTTTTATATATAATTTAAATTTTCATTTAAAAGAAAACTTTAACGCACATAGCTCTAGCCAAAGAAAAAAAAGTGGGGGAAAGGGTTTCCTGTGATGCACCTCTGAGTGGTTTGAGTGTAACAGAGATGGTCTTTACCTCGTCCCTTCTCACCAAATCCCCCTGCACTTACAGAAACCTACAGAGGCATCTGAAGTCACATTTTAAGGATGCATAATGGAGGGGAGTTTGGAGAGGGAACGAAATCATTAAGGAGGATTATACTGTCACCACTCGACACAATGGGGATTGCTGCTTTTAACTGCTTTAAACGAGTCTTACTTCATACCAGAGCTTCAACTCAAGAAGGCGTCGCCATGGGAAGTGATCCTGCCCAGGAGATCAAGTCTTTCTCCCTGGCTGAGTCTTTGAGTGCATGCTCCTGCCCTCCACAGCAAGAGAACAGAGGGGCTTCTTAGAATGCACTTCAAATTCTTTTTTCCTCTTCATAATGTCCTTGCAGGCAGGGCTCTTGGAAAGACTAGGAAAGAAGGCGCCTTGGATAAAGTAGCTCTAGGAGCTGGGGGGACAGGTCAAGTTTCTGTCTTTCTGTGGGTCTCTACTTCCTGTGCCTAGGGTCTGCCAGTGGCCTCTGGACACAACTGGTTCTGCAAGTCACCAGCTGTGCAAATGTACCTTATTGCACCCCTGAAAGTTATATAGGTCATCAGTAGCTCTACTGGAGCCACCCACAAAAATCAACCAGAGTTCTAACTCTCACTGCATCTGCTCAAACTGACACTGACTGGTCAGGAAATACAGCCTAACTATGGGCCACCAGTATTTCCATCAGTCCACGAAGGATATAGGCATCATCAAGTAGAACTAAGTGATCTTCGTTGAATGGATCATCCAAGACGTCTACCTGACAAAACAATGCTAGCTCCTTGTACAAAAAAAAAAAAAATTTTAACTTTAAAAAGAAAAAAAAAAGTAGGGATGATAACTTTCAGCTTACATTACTCCTGAAAGGATAAAATCAATATATGTGAAGGACTCAGTGTGGATCCTACCACTGAGTCAGCTCTCAATAAAAGGCTATTACTATTATTTATTTCTCCATAAAATGTGGATCTAAAGATCCTTATAGTTCCTCTTAATTCCAGGGTTTGAGGATTCATTCATTTATGCAAGAACCATTTATTTCCAAGTCCCATACCAGGTGCTGGTG
This sequence comes from Cephalophus harveyi, assembly GCA_006410635.1. Taxonomy (NCBI): domain Eukaryota; kingdom Metazoa; phylum Chordata; class Mammalia; order Artiodactyla; family Bovidae; genus Cephalophus; species Cephalophus harveyi. The sequence goes on from SJYT01008745.1 coordinate 5,985, forward strand.
CTAATATGGGAGATGGGGGGTAAAGCCAGCACATAAAGCAAAAACTCTGCGTACTCAAAATTTCTCTTGAGACTTCCTCCACCATCAACGGACCTCCCGACCATCTGCTCCTCAATTCAGAGGTGCTGTCAGAGATGCTGCTGGTTAAAAGAGCAGCGTGGTCTGGGCCATGGAGTGACAGTGGCTGAAGGGTCTTTCAGGATACTTCATCTTGTCTCCACCCAGGACCCAGAACATGAAAGCCTTACGTTTTCCTCCATTCAGAGCAAAGCTGTGTTCCCTCCTTTGCCGCTGAGCCCTGAGCCCCAGTGTTGGATGAGAAAATGGAGGCAGGCTCAAGGGACACCTTCCATCAAGTTCAGGGTTGCCCAGGACCATATAGATGCAGACTCCAGCCACAGTTAAGTAGGGTCAACAGGGCCACGGGAAGGCTCAGAGATGGGCTGTGAGGAGCAAGGGAGAGAAAGAGTGCCCTCACCTTCCTGGGTGATGATACTGACCCTTGGAGGACAGAGAAGACCTGGGGGCAAGACATTAGGGAAAGGGTAATCTGGGCTGAGGAGACAGCAAGAGGCAGAGTCTGGAGGCAGGAAATGCAGGTTGTGTCTCAGTAACAGCAGGCGGACCACACGTTCGGTTGAAGCAGGAGGTGAGGCTAGAGAGTCGCTGGGGCCAGGTGGCAACGGTCTTAAGGCCAGACCAAGGGAGTGGGCGTGGGCGTGTAGCCAGTAAAGAGCCGAAGGCCTGGAAGAGTCTGAGAGAGAGGACCCAGCCGGGGTGAGGCCCTCCTCCCAGGGCCTGCCCACACCCTCTCCCAGGATAGTGCCCAGCACCGTCCTGGGTTCGGAAAGCCCCAACTATAAATTCCTCAGCCCCGAGACTGAATCTTTCCATAATGGCTTCAGCAGCAACCTTAGGGTCAAGAGAAGCAACCGTTTAGGTTTCTCTGCACAACTGCCCTTCACTGTGGAGAAACTACCCAAGATGGAGCAGGAGCGGTAGAGATGAAGACTAAGCCTGGGAAGAGGGGCTACTGTGGCAAAGATGGAGACTAGATACTCTGAAAGCTCCCTGCTACAAAACATGCAGAAATGCCGGGTAGTGTTTGCTTTAGTCATTTGAAATGTATAGGAAGTGTCACGGGAAAATAAGGGTATTTCCAAGATCAGAACAAAGGGAGAGCCGAAAACCAGCGCGGGTCGAGGGCTGCTGTCTTGCAGAGGTGCTGCCAGCGTAGCAGCGGAACTAGGGGCTTGAGACCAAGCACGCAGGAAGATTGGTCAGGACTGTGCTAGAAGGACCCCTGGGAGTCTCGCTCTGTGTGCACGACTAGGCCCCTGGCTGCCCTCTGCTTACAGTGCTTGAAAAGCCAGCAATGTCCTGTCTAGGGAGACAACTGGTGTGGGGGAAAGAACCTGTGACCCGGCTCTACTTCTAACCTCCTACCTTCCTTCTTCTCTTCTCTAAGCCTCAACTGTATCATCTTTGAAATGGAAACGATGCCACAACTGTTGCCACAGCTGACCTCATAGGATTGCCAATGTACTCCAGTGCCTCCTCAGCACATGGACAGTAGCTAAAACCACAGGAGTGAGTGAGATTGCCCAAAGAAAGTCTGTAGAGTGACGAGAGCTACAAGACAAGAACGGATCCTGAAGAACAAAAAATTTAAGGAAAGGACAGAGGAGGAGCCCACAAAGCAGACAAGAGTAGAAGCAGGAAAATTCAGTGTTGTATGTGCCAAAGGAATAGTACCAAGAGGAGAGGCTCCCCGACTGTCCAATGCAGGGAACAGGTTGAATCAGACAAGAACTGAGAAGTCTCTAACGGGTTTGGCTAGTAGGGGCTCTTGATATCCTTAGGGAAACTTAGAGCAGGGGCTGAAGACAGGGTACAGTGGGTCGAGGAGTGAATAGGCAGTGAAGCAGCAGAAATAGTGATTTTAGACCACTCTTTGAAGAAATTTGGTAAGATTCATAAACCAGCTGAAAGGCAGATACAGGAGAGAAAGGAGATAATCGTTGGAACAAGGTCCTAGAGAGAATTAGAATAGAAGAGGTCCAGAACATAGGTGGACACATTAGCTTGAAAAGAAGGAAGGATGCTCTGAGAATGAGATAAAGGGAGCTGGGCTGGATGTGAAAACAGGAACTTAGGAAGACAGGAACGATCACACTCGATGATCTCAATTTCTCCATGAAGTAGACCACACAAAGAATATGGGAAACTAAAGATGGGATATGAGTAAAAGTTGAAAGAAGTTGGGGGGGAGTGGGTACAAAGATTAACAGGTGGCACTAAGAGTCTGGCTGAGACTGAAAACCTTGAAGTTGTTTCTATGTGTGTTCATTCACTCATTTACCCCTTTCAGGTCACATCAATGATTTTTGGTTCCCAGTGGGACCATTATTCAATGACTCAGTTTTGGTCATACAGATACATGTCAGAGTATCAAGCCAAGAGTTTGATTTGGGACAAGTCAGGATAGAGACACCTATTAAACATCCAAGTGGAGGTACTCAATATGAGGCCGGATGCTTCTGAGTCAAGTTCCAAGAGGCAGACAGAGCTGGAGATAGAGTCTGGGGAAACATGGCTGCACAGAGTGTTTTCAAAGTCTGGGCCAGAGGAGATCACCAACGGAGAAGTAGTAGCTAGAGAAGAGGACTATGGCCAAAACTTTGAGCACTCTGACACTTGGAAGTCAAGCAGCAGCTGAGAGCTGAAACTCCAATTTTTTGGCCACCTGATGCGAAGAGCTGACTCATTGGAAAAGACCCTGATGCTGGGAAAGATTGAAGGCAGGAGGAGAAGGAGACGACAGAGGATGAGATGGTTAGATGGCATCACCAACTCAATGGACATGAGTTTGGGTAAACTCCGGGAGTTGGTGATGGACAGGAGGCCTGGCGTGCTGCGGTTCACGGGATCACAAAGAGTCGGACACGACTGAGCAACTGAACTGAAAAGATTAGTTATGGCAACAAATGCAGAAATACTTGCTGGTTAAGGAAGACAGAGAACTTAAGGGAAATGACAGATGTGAAAAAGTGCGAGGGGGAGTGCCTTAGAAGTCTTGATGAGACAGTGTAGAAACATTACCCTCTGGGAGCTGGAATGAGAGGAGGTGGTGGTCAGAGAGCAGGATGTCTAGGTTCCGGGTGATGAGATAGTCATGAGTGTGACAAAGGAATGAGTGACCAGGGTGGGACAGATCAAAGGAAAAAAAATTAAAAAAAAGGCAAGAAACCAAGAGGCCAACATGTTAGATGGCTCATCCACATGGATGTGGAAGTCACCAGGAATGATGTCAGGAAAAAGGATAGAGAGGAAGACAGCATGCCATTGCTAAAGACACTAGAGAATGGAGATAAAGAGTGGCTTCATGTGAACTTCAAGAGAGTGGAGTTTTAAAGGAAAAGGGAGAAGAATTGGATTTAGAATCAACAACATAAATCAAGGTGGCCCTACCTAATCCACCACACTTACCTTACCTACCCCACCTACTTCACCTCTGGGCCCTCTGCTACTGCTAAGTCACTTCAGTCGTGACCGACTCTGTGAGACCCCATAGACAGCAGCCCACCAGGCTCCCCATCCCTGGGATTCTCCAGGCAAGAACACTGTAGTGGATTGTCATTTCCTTCTCCAATATGTGAAAGTGAAGTCACTCAGTCATGTCTGACTCTAAACAACCCCGTGGACTGCAGCCTACCAGGCTCTTCCATCCACGGGATTTTCCAGGCAAGAGTACTGGAGTGGGTGCCATTGCCTTCTTCTTCAGTACTCAGTATCTAAGAGGAAAAACACCCTCCACTTGAAAGGGTTGAGAAGACAATCATAAGTAGACACTTCAGCTTTCATTTGATACAGAAACAGAAGTGAACAGTCAAAAAAGTTGAGGATATTGGAGAGTGTAACTGACTCCTTGAGTTCCCAAACCCAGAGGAAGGGTCTGGGCATACCAGAAGGGGTGGGAAATTGAGTCAGATTAGAGACTGTTCAGAGGAACATGGGGATTCGAGTCCTATCGCCCTGAGGAGCTTGGGTTTCTGAAGATGACTGAGGTTAAACAGTGTTCCAAGCATCTCGCGATTAGTCTTGAGGGTCTCCTGGGGAAGGCAGATTTGACACAGTGGGCAACAATTCTCTTCGGTGCCAGCAAGTGGGGCAGAAACCACAAAGCGAGCCCCTGGGGGACTGTTCTCTTAAGTGGCCAGCACTGGAGTTCTTTGTGAAGACTCCTGGGGAGGGGCCACCTGCCCTGAAACCAGATCCTCAGGGTTAACCTTTCTCCCTGGTGGTTCAATGCGATGGAGATTTGGAGCACAAGTCCACGGTCTGTCACTTTGCTCCTGGGTCATGCGGTGCTGCAGCGGGCAGTTTCATCTGGAGGCAGGGTTACTAGATGAAACCCAAGACTCACAGAGAAACTTGAATTTCAGATAAATGACTTCTTAGTATAATGTCTCCCAGCTATTGCGTGGGACATACTTATTACAAAAAAAGTTATATTACAAAAAATTTATAGTCTATCCCTTCCTACTGCCACATGATGTCAGTGCTAGTATCAGGCAGGGTTCTCCAGAGATCTACAGGGTGGGGCACCAAGCTGGAGACGAAGCAGAGCCAAGTGGTTCAGTTCTGGTCCAAGTCCAAAGGCCTAAGAACCAAGAGAGCTGATGGTGTGGCTCTGGTTTAAAGTCTGACAGGTTTTAGATTCAGGGGGGAAAAAAGCCAATGTTCCAGTTCAAAGGCAGTCAGGCAGGAAGAATTCTCTCCTGCCCAGGAAAGGGTCAGCCTGTTTATTCTAGGTAAGCCTTCAACTGAGTGGATGAGGTTCATCCACATTAGGAAGGGCAATCTGCTCTACTCAGTCTATCCATTTAAATGTTTCTTACAAAAACACCAGCACAGAAATACCAGAATAATGTTTGCCCAGATATATGGGTACCCTATGGCCAGTCAGGTTGACATGTAAAATTAACCACTGCAGTGCCCATGTGTCCACTTTTTGAGGGAAGTGGAATTAGCCAGTGGTATTTTAATTATAATAGTTAATGAGAAGAAGAGAGAGACAGGCCTAATTTCAAGGTATTTTAACTGAAGATTGAAATATCATAGGCCTGTAAGCTTACAGCAGTTCAAATGGAGAAAGCTGTGGGAGAACTAAGTCATCTCACACACACAGTAGTATAGGCAAGATGGAGCCCAAAGAACCTTCCCCTTAAAAGGTCAGTCCCACTCTGTGGGAGAAGGCAAGGGTGGGATGATTTGAGAGAATAGCATTGAAACCTGTACATTACCATATGGGAAATAGATGACCAGTGCAAGTTCAATGCATGAAGCTGGGCACTCAAAGCCAGTGCACTGGGACAACCCAGAGGGATGGGATGAGGAGGGAGGTCGGAGGGGAATTCAAGACGAGGACACATACATACCCATGGCATTTTATCAAATAAAAGGCTCTGAGAAATCCAACAGAAAAATATACCAAATGTTGTTTCACCCAGTGTTTCCCAAGCTTATTTGTGTAAAGAATACCTCTACTGCAGCAACTATTAATATCCTGAGGAATAGCTTTCTTTGAAAAACCAAAGTTAAAACACTCATGCATAATCCTATCTAGAATAAAAATACTTTATTCAACATTTTTGTGCCAAGGACCTCTCTAGCAGTCTAGCAGAGCCAACAGACATCTTAGAATGATGTGTTTAAGTGCATAAGATAAAATACTATAGAGGATTACAACAGAAGCTAATTATACTGAAATTTTAAAACAAACGGGAGCACCTGAAGGAGAAAGAAAGAGTAAGGGACAAGAAAAAATAGTTAAAGAAATAATGGCCAATGGCTACATATTATATGATTCCATTTATATGAAATATCCAAAATAAGTAAACCTACAGGGATAAAAACCAGATTAGTTGTGAGGGGGGCCAGGGAGTTTGGAAGCAGACAGCTAAAAAACAGGGCTTCTCTTTGGGATAATGAAAATGCTCTAAAACTGCTTGTAGTGATGGATGTGCATCAAACATATAGATAATAACATACATTTATTTGTACACTTTAAATGGCTTAATTATATGTTACACAAATTCTATCTCAATAAATCTGTTTTAAAAACAATGGCCCAAAACCTTCCAATCATTTGTACTGAAAACTAAAAATACAGACCCATGAGGCCAAATAAATTCCAAACAGAACAAACATGAAAACTACATAAAGGCATATCATAATCCAATTGTTCAAGACAAAGAGAAAAATCTTGAAAGTACTCTGATAATGATACATATTATATACAGTGGAAAAAAAGACAAAGATGACAGCAAAATTGTTGTTGAAAGCAATGCAAGCTAGACGACAGTACAGCAAAATGTTTTAACATCTGAAAGAAAACACAGGCAATCCAGAATTCAACAAGCAGGGAAACTGTCTTTCAAAAACAAAGGCAAAACAATGAGATACCACTTAATACCCACTAAAATGGCTATTATCCAAAAAAAAAAAAAGGAAAATAGCAAGTGTCTGTGAGGATATGGAGAAAGCAGAACCCTGATGCCTCACTGGTAGGAATGTAAAATGATACAGCCACTGTGGAAAAGTGTTTGGTAGTTCCTCAAAAAATTTAATATAAAATTACCATATTATCTAGTAGATGTTCAAATAAAAACCTATACACAGTACCTCTAGTCAACAATAAATGTGTTTATTATACACTTAAAAATTTGTTAGAGAATTTCCCTGGTGGTCCAGTGGTTAAGACTGTGAGCTCCCAATTCAGGGAGTGTGGATGTGACATCTGGTCAGGGAACTTGATCCCACATGCTCCAGCTAAGAGTTCCACTGCCATAACTATAGAGCCCACATGCCACACCTGAGACCTGGCACAGTTAGATAAATATATATATTTTTTTAATGTGTTAGAAAGGCAGATCTCATGTTAAGTGAACCTATACACAGTATCTATAGTCAACAATAATGTATTATACACTTAAAAATTTATTAAAGGTCACACACTGCAACTAGAGAGCAGCCTCCACTCCCTGCAACTAGAGAAAACCCACACCAGCAACAAACCCAGCACAGTCAAAAATAAATAAGCAATTTTTTTAAATTGTTAAAAGGTAGATCTCATGTTAAATGTTATCACAATAAAATTTAACAATTTTTAAAAGCTATACACAAATGCTCATAGCCACTATTCACAATATCCCAAAAGTAGAAAAATCCCAAATGTCCATCAACTAATGAATGAATAAATAAAATGTAGTATATACATGCAATGGAATATTATTCAGACACAGAAAGGAATCAAGTTCTAATACATGCTGCAACATGATGAACCTCAAAAACAAGCTAAATGGAAGAAACCAGTCATAAAGGACTACATGTTGCATTTTTCCACAATTTATTTCATACTCCATCATGAAATATCCAGAATAAACAAATCTACAGAGACAATAAACAGATGAGTAGCTGCCTAGGGCTGGAGGAAAGGGGATTGGAGAGTGACTTAATGAATATGGAGTTTTCTTTGGGGGTAATGAAAATATTCTGTAACTACAATGATTTATAATATTATGAATATACTAAATACCACTGGATTGCACACTTTAAAATGGTTAATTTTATGTTTTTGTGTATTTTATCCCAAGTTTAAAAACCACAATGAACTATGCTGCTGCTGCTAAGTCGCTTCAGTCGTGTCCAACTCTGTGCAACCTCACAGACAGCAGCCCACCAGGCTCCCCCATCCCTGGAATTCTCCAGGCACGAGTACTGGAGTGGGGTGCCATTGCCTTCTCCGACAGTGAATACTATACTGCACATCTATTAAAGTGATTAAGGTTAAAAAGACCAAAGGACTTATGTGGCAGCCTGGATGGGAGGGAGGTTTGCAGAGAATGAATACATGTGTATATACAGCTGAGTCCCTTTGCTGTTCACCTGAAACTACCACAACATTGTTAATTAGCTATATCCCAATACAAAATAAAAAGTTCAAAAGAAAAAAGACAAACAAACAAAAAGACCAAAGAGCTAATCATACTAAGTGTTGGCAAGGATGTGGAAGAACCAGAACTCTCCATATACCACCGGTGGGAATATATGCTATAATCACTTTGGAAAACAGTCTGACAGTTTCTTAGAATGTTCAACATACACAAGCTACCATATGATCCAGACATTCCTTTCCTAGGTATTTCAAGAAAAATGGAAGCACGTGCCCATACAAAGACTTGCACATAGATGTTCACAATAATTTTACTCTAAATACCCCCAAACTGGAAATAACCAAAGTCTATCAATAGACGATGTATAAACAAATTGTGGTCTATCTATACAATGGAATAGTATTCAGCAACATAAAAAGAAGGAGTTATTGACAATCTGGAAAAATCTCAAAAGGATTATACTAAGTTATAAGGAGATAGGAAAAAATGAGCACATACTGTATGATACCATTTAAAATTCTAAGAAATGCAAATTAAGCTATAGTGTTTCAGTGGTGGGCTTGGTGGGAAGAGATAGGACAGAGAAAGACACAAGAAAACTTTTGTGGAAAGGGACATATTCACAATCATGACTGCAGTAATGGTTTCACAGGTACATACATATGTCAATACTTATCAAACTATATACTTTAAATACGTGGAGCTTATATTTCAATTATATCTCAATGAAGCTCTTAAAAACATTTTAAAATACATGTGATAAGATATATATAAGAAAGACATGGAAATCAAACATATTTTCTATTAGATGGTACAGCTGTAAATCTGTTTTTAAATAAATAAATCTTGTTTCAAAAGTTGAAAGTTATGTTTAAAAAATTGACTAAGCATTCAATGTGTTATATTGATTGTTCTATCGATGACTGTATTGGTCAGAATAGGCTAGATTAAGCTGTAGTAACAAAAATGCTCAAATCTGACCGGCTTAATATCACTGAGGTTTATTTCTCAATTGCTCTGTGCATGCATAACAGTTGATATGAACCCAGGCCAAAATAGTTCCAATGTCCTGGAATGTGACCTCCTTAGTCAATGCAGCGGGAGAAGAGCGGACTAGAGTCAAGCACCTGCAACTCATCGTTCCATTCCACAGGTGATGAACACCACTTCCAATCACATTTATTGGCCAAAAGTAGTCACATGACCACGCTTTCAAGAAGATTGGAGATTGCAGGACACAGTGGATATTGATGAACATTAATAATCTACCACAATTACCCATAACACAAAATTATTTTCACACCAAATGACAAAAAGATTGAAATGGAACATACGCAAAAAATGTGAACTATCCAGAGGTTCCACCCAGAAAAGGCAGGAAAATTGCAACTCCATCCACACTTAGAAGTCCTCTATTCTCTCAGTATGTTCCCTGATGGACAGCCACAGTTCCAGATAACCTAGGGACAGCTGGGTGGCAACTCTATTTCACTTTTAAAAGTCTCTTAGCTGTCTAGATAGCACCTCTTTCACACTTGCTATGCATACCATCAAATACCTCCACCACTCACTCCTTCAGTATCTGCCCCTTACCACTCAGGTGTTGAAGAAACCCATCTGGTGGGGCCTGTCCTCAAGAGGTCTAAACAAGGTGCTACATGAACACGAAGAGGAAGCAATGAATTTTTTAAAAGATATTTTAAACTCTGACCTGTCCCATTTTTTCCTGTCTTTTTGATACTAAGTACCAATACTGTCACTTACCAGCTCCATGGCCATATGCAAACCCCTTCACCTTTCCGAGGCTCAGTTTCCTCACCTGTGAAAATGGAATAGTAAGGCTTACCTCCCAGGATTGTTATGAGAACAAGAATGAGATCATGTCTATGGAATTGCTTTGTAAACTTTTTGTGAGTCCAACTTATCACCACCATCACCATCATCATGGCTGGCTTGCACTGTCTAGAAGGGGAGCCCCAGGGTTGGGGGAAGGCCCAGAGGAGAGGGGGGCTCCCAGCCTGACCCTGGAGTCAGGGCCTCTCTCTAATTAACTCTTCCTGGCAAAAGTTCCTTGCTGGACATGTTTGCCTACCATCATAAAGCCAGGTGAGGCTTCCAGGGGCCGCCCACTGGGCCTGACACACGGGGGAGGAATGATGACTCACCAGCCCTCTAACAGCCTCGCTGACAGGGCTCTCCGCCCAGCCCCTGGCAGAGAATGTAGAGGGCTGGCAAGGGTGCAGCAGGGCCCTCCAGGTTTTTAAGGAAAGAGAGAAATGATGGAAAGAGGAGGGGGAAGAAAAAAGAGAGAGAAGGGGAAAGAAAGAAGGGCACACAAAGACAAAAGGAAGAAATGAAAAAGAAAGAAGAACGTGATGACCAGGAGCTGGGGGATGGGGGAATGGGGAGATGTTATTCAACGGACCTAGAGTTTCAGTTTTGCAAGATGAAATCTGGAGATTGGTTGCACAATGTGAAAGTCCTTAACACAACTGACTGTACACTTAAACATGGTTATGATGGTAAATTTATATTACGTGCTTTTAACATAGGTAGAGATTAAAAATTATTTTCAAAAGTGAAGAAATGAAAAGGGGAGTAAGTAGAAGCAGGGATGAAGGGAAGGAAAGGAAAGGAAGAACTGACTGTACACTTAAACATGGTTATCATGGTAAATTTATATTACGTGCTTTTAACATTGGTAGAGATTAAAAACTATTTTCAAAAGTGAAGAAATGAAAAGGGGAGCAAGTAGAAGCAGGGATGAAGGAAAGGAAAGGAAGGGAGGGGGGAGGGAAGGCGAAGGGAGCAGGGAAGGAGGGAGGAAAGAAGGCGGAAAGGAAAAGAAGTAAGAGGAAGGCAGGAGGAAGAGGAGTGACAGGGATGATAAGGAAAAGAAGGGAGGAAATGAAGATAAAAGAAGGAAAAGTGCCTTTCAGGAGGTTACCTGGCAGTGTACACACCGCCCCACACGGCTTGCTAGTGGGGAAAGGGAGGCGAGGAGCGAGAGCCTTGGCTTCGGGGCTGCTCCACGTGACATCACCGCGCCTCCCCGCCTTCGGGTCCCCGCGGCCGGACGGTGTTGTGCAATCGCGCGGCGCGCAGAGCTGGTGGCTGCCCTACCGCTGGGTACCGCTCTCCTTGGGTGGCTGCGAGTCCCTTCGCCTTTGGCCTTCTGCCGGGCCAGTCCTGGCGGCGGCAGGAGGGCGATAATTGCCCAGAGACGCAGCACTTATCCGGGCAGGTTGTGCAAGGACCGCAGGAGCGAGGGCCCGGGGCGTCCGCTCTCACGCCTCAGCGGCCAGGCATGCGCGCGGGGGCGAGGGATGGGCGGGGGTCCCGGGGGCGCCTCCAGGTGTTCCCACTGGAGACGCTGCCTTGCTCCTCGGGAAAGCACCGCTGCGATCATTACTGGGAATAAGGAAGACCTGGGTTCCCAGCCCGGCCCTGCCACCTGCCACAGTGTGTGATCTCGTATAAGTCACTTCGCTTCTGGTCGCCGGCGCCTCTGCACTAGGAGCAAAATCATTACCTCTCCTTGTGGTAGTGAGGCTAAGAGACAGTGCAGCCGAGGCCTAGAGCAGTGCCAAGCACACGCTGGGTACATGGCGATTGATGGCCACTAATTACTTCTATCACTTACTCCAGGAGCTCACACTAAAATTCTATATGCCAACCTCTCCTGCTCGGTCCACACACTGCCTATCAAGGCCTGGGATCAAATTTTGTCTGCCACTGGCTTGCTGGATGACCTTGGGAAATTTGCCTACTTTCTCTGTTCTTCAGTTTTCTCTTTGAAAACAGCATGATGCAAGTCCCACTTTGACAATTTGATGGGAAAATTAAATGAGATGACCCTTGAAAAGTGTGAGGGTCATACCTATCTATATCAGATTCTGCCAGCCACTGTCCTTGGATAATTCTTTTCCCTTGATTTCCATGACAACAGGCACTCCAGGTTTTCTTCCCCTTTCTCTGGCTACTCCTTCACAGTCACACTGCAGGCTCCTCCTCCCTTACAAATCCCTTAGGAGTTGGTATGCCTTGGGGTTCTCTCTTAGGCATCCCTCTGTTCCTTGGTGAGGGGTGACTTGGTGACTGAATCCTCTCCAAGACCTCAGGTCCCAGCAGTTGCATGAAGGCCAGACCTCTCTTCCGTGGATCCCAATATTTACAGGCCACCTCCACTCGGATAGGTACCACAGAAACCTCACATTCAGCATGTTCCAAACTAAATACATCATTTCCCTGTCCCAAAATCAGATGGCAATGCCCAGGCTCTCCATTCTTCTCAGGTCAGCGAGGAACCTGAAAACCACCCTTAAGGCTTCCGTCTCTCCCATCCTCCTACTATCCAAGCAATAATTGTGTCCTGTCCTTCCTACCTCTTTAATGTCCCTTCAGTCTGTTTTCCATTCTCACTGTCACTGTCCCAGTCTTGGCAACTGCTATGTGGCTCCCCTGGGGGACTGCAGCAGCCCCCTAACTTGTCACTCTGTCTGTGTCTTGCCCCCAGTCAGTCCTCTACACTGAAGCCAAAGTGACCTTCAGTTCAGTTCAGTTGCTCAGTCGTGTCCGACTCTTTGCGACCCCATGAATCACAGCACGCCAGGCCTCCCTGTCCATCACCAACTCCCGGAGTTCACTCAGACTCACGTCCATCAAGTCAGTGATGCCATCCAGCCATCTCATCCTCGGTCGTCCCCTTCTCCTCCTGCCCCCAATCCCTCCCAGCATCACAGTCTTTTCCAATGAGTCAACTCTTCGCATGAGGTGGCCAAAGTACTGGAGTTTCAGCTTTAGCATCATTCCTTCCAAAGAAATCCCAGGGCTGATCTCCTTCAGAATGGACTGGTTGGATCTCCTTGCATTCCAAGGAACTCTCAAGAGTCTTCTCCAACACCACAGTTCAAAAGCATCAATCCTTCGGCGCTCAGCCTTCTTCACAGTCCAACTCTCACATCCATACATGACCACAGGAAAAACCATAGCCTTGACTAGACAGACCTTAGTCGGCAAAGTGACCTTACTAAAATACAAATCTTGTCATATTGCTCCATGTGTTACTCGCCTTCTCTCAAGATTCTAACCACGTGGAAGTTATTTCTGTTCTCAGGTTGCCATGCCTCTGGGCCTTCTCACATGCTGTCCCCTCTGTCAGGAACAGACATTCCCTTTTCGTTTGGCCCAGTCCAACTTGTTTGACAGATCTCCACCTGGACACTTTGCATAGCTTCCCCGGCCCTTCAAACCCCTAACTACCTCAGGGACCTCTCCTATTTGCTCTTAAAGTAGGAATACATGAAAGTTTATCTCATGGTGAATTTGTTTTGATACCAGCTTTCTAGAAAACAAAAGGAAATGTGTATCAAAAGCCTTTAAAATGCCCATATTCTTCTTTGTATCAGATTCAAATACATAGCAATGCCAGTGGAAAGATAAAACAGTTGCTCTTTCAGTAGAAATGGATACCAGAGGAATTTTCATTCATTTGAGGAACTTGGCTTGGGAATTTCTAGACTGGTGGTATTTACCAAGATTATGGACATCTTCAAATTCCACCCCCTCATCTTGGAACTGGGGAGCTGGAAATCCAAAAATGACTGGTGACTTTTCAAACCTGCTCCATCATACAGGAGGGTAGTGGCAGAGCTGGAATTGGAATATGTTTTCTCACTCCCTGGTCTCTGCTCAGTCTATGTTCCCACCTCATTCCCAGCAATCCACCCCAAGACTCCCTACATACTCCGCACATACACGCACCACACCGAGGCAACCTGCTGGATTTCCATCCAAAGTCCATACATCCAGAAAGCAGACCACCCTTGAACTCACTTAATTTTTTATGATCTCTCATACTAATCTTTGATTGGAGAAGGAAATGGCAACCCACTCCAGTGTTCTTGCCTGGAGAATCCCAGGGACGGGGGAGCCTGGTGGGCTGCCGTCTATGGGGTCACACAGAGTCAGACACAACTGAAGCTACTTAGCAGCAGCAGCAGCAGCGTACTAATCTTTGAGAAGCTGACCCACCTGAATCCCCCACCAAGCTCTGTTCTAAAGCATATCCAACTCTGTAACAATTACATTCCAAACTCCACAGTTTTCTGTAAACAGCGTCCTCTGTGCTAAGCACTTTTCATAAAATACTTTCTTTGGGGTTTTTGTGTTTTTTTTTTTTTTTTTTTGTATTTTTAATTTATTCTTCCAACAGTGCTACAATGTAGCTAATATTGTCCTTTTGCCCTGTGAGGAAACTGATATTCAAGGAGGTTAAATAACTATCTCAGGGTCAAAGCCATAAGAGCCACAGTCGGCTTTCAAGCTCCTACACTGCATAGAACCTGCCATGTACCAGTGTGGGCCTGCTTTCCTGGTATACACTGCCACACCAGAGCAGGTGCCCCTTTTTGTAGTCTACTGAGAGGCATCTTTGAGACTCATGGGAAATCAGAGCTAAGGGACCTTGGAGGTCATCATTTCACAGTTTGTTCCATTCTTCAAACAAGTCATGTTATACAAATGGTTTATACCATGAACTGTGGACAGACGAACTTAAACTGGCTCTGCCACTTACTGTGTGACTTTGGGTGAGTTACTTAACCTCTCTGTGCTTCATATTTCTCACCTGCATAGATAATAATACTGTTTAATTAACTTGTTACAAGGTTTAAATGAGTTACAACAAAAGCACATAAAACAGTGCTTGGCACACAGTTAACTCTCTGTAAGTGAAGAACTTTTACCATCATCATCACTATACCATTATTACTACTACTAAGAGTTTCCTAGGCACAAGGTATGACAACAAGATAATGAACGGGAAAACAAAGATGACATAGACGCTGTCTTCTCCTCAGGGAACTCGTAGTACGGGAAAGAGACTGCAGAAACCATATATAATTACAATGTAATAATGTGTAAATGCAGTAGCATAGATTTGTGTGGACACTGAGGGTGACTTTCAGGGGACTTTCCAAGGGAGCAGCACAGTTAGGACTTGAGCCCAGGTATCCCAAGACTCTTTCTAGCCCACCCCATCCACTGGCAATTTGCCCAGGGCATGTAAAGGTGTGACCCAAAGTCTTTCCACATGGCACCAAAAACAGACTCCTAAGGCCATGACTGCCTTAGCTGAAGATGTTACTAACGTGTCAGTTCAGTTCAGTCTCTCAGTTATGTCTGACTCTTTGTGACCCCATGCACACCAGGCTTCCCTGTCCATCATCAACTCCTGGAGTTTACTCAAACTCATGTCCATTGAGTCAGTGATGCCATCCAACCATCTCATCCCCTGTCATCCCCTCTCCTCCCACCTTCCATCTTTCCCAGCATCAGGGTCTTTTCAAATGAGTTAGCTCTTTGCATCAGGTGGCCAAAGTGCTGGAGTTTCAGCTTCAGCATCAGTCTTTCCAATGAATATTCAGGACTGATTTCCTTTAGGATGGACTGGTTGGATCTCCTTGCAGTCCAAGGGACTCTCAAGAGTCTTCTCCAACACCACAGTTCAAAAGCATCAGTTCTTCAGTGCTCAGCTTTCTTTATAGTCCAACTCTCACATCCATACATGACTACTGGAAAAGCCATCACTTTGATAGATGGTCTCTGCTTTTTAATATGCCGTGCAGATTGGTCATAGCTTTTCATCCAAGGAGCAAGTGTCTTTTAATTTCATGGCTGCAGTCACCACCTGCAGTGATTTTGGAGCTCCCCAAAATAAAGTATGTCACTGTTTCCATTGTTTCCCCATCTATTTGCCATGAATTGATGGGACCAGATGCCATCTTAGTTTTCTGAATGTTGAGCTTTAAGCCAACTTTTTCACTTTCCTCTTTCACTTTCATCAAGAGGCTCTTTACTTCTTCTTTGCTTTCTGCCATAAGTGTGATGTCATCTGCATATCTAAGGTAATTGATATTTCTTCCAGCAATCTTGATTCCAGTATGTGTTTCATCCAGTCCAGCATTTCTCAAGATGTACTCTGCACATAGGTTAAATAAGCAGGGTGACAATATACAGCCTTGACATACTCCTTTGCCAATTTGGAACCAGTCTGTTGTTCCATGTCCAGTTCTAACTGTTGCTTCTTGACCTGCATTCAGATTTCTCAGGAGGCAGGTCACAGCCCAGCATTTCTCATGATGTACTCTGCATATAAGTTAAATAAGCAGGGTGACAATATACAGCCTTGACATACTCCTTTCCCAATTTGGAACCAGTCTGTTGTTCCATGTCCAGTTCTAACTGTTGCTTCTTGACCTGCATACAGATTTCTCAGGAGGCAGGTCAGGTGGTCTGGTATTCCCATCTCTTAAAGAATTTTCCACAGTTTGTTGTGATCCACACAGTCAAAGGCTTCAGCATAGTCAATGAAGTAGATTTTTGGGGGGAATTCTCTTGCTTTTTCTATGATCCAATGGATGTTGGCAATTTGATCTCTGGTTCCTCTGCCTTTTCTAAATCCAGCTTGAACATCTGGAAGTTCTTGGTTCATATACTATTGAAGCCTAGCTTGGAGAATTTTGAGCATTACTTTACTATCATATGAAATGAGTGCAATAGAGATGCATAAATTTCCTAGTCATTTTTCCTCTCTTTGTTGAGAAGAAGAAGCAGGAATCATCAGACATCCAACAGGTACACCTTAAGTGAGGAGGGAAAATCCCACATGAATTAGAAATAAGGGAATGCAGGGTGTTTTGAGACCACACATTCTGCAACCAAATGGTGTCTCTTATGCACTTTTCTTGAACATAGACAAAAAAAAATCACTTTATCATACAAAGTCAGTATTACCATCATACCAAAATGGGTCAGGACAAAGGTAGGAAAATTTGAGCTAGTATCAATTGTAACATTTGATGCAAAAATCCTAAATGAAAAACATGAATCCCGTTTTTAAAAGTATATATAGTATATGTTATATATAGTATACTTCTATATGATGTATATATTTATTATATACATGTTATATATAATAGATACATATATGTGTGTCTTATTTACTTAATATACATATATGAGTGTGTTTATCAAGTAAGGTTTAGTTTAGAAATGCAAAGACATTTTAATGTTAAAAAAAGCCTCTGAACTCACTCAATAAAATTTCTTAGCCGTCTAGACAGCAACTTTCTTAACTGGATAAATGTTATCCAGTGGCAGTCGTCCAGTGGTTAAGACTCCACACTCCCCATGCAGGAGGCGTGGGTTCAGTCCCTAGTCAGGGAACTAAGAGCCATATGTGTGGCCAAAAAAAAATATTATTCACCAAATATCTACAGCAAGCAACTTATTTAATAGAGTTTACTAAATTCCAGAACAAAATGAAAATGCACGATCTCACCTCTTATAATCAGTGTTTTACTGGGGGCCCTGGATAGTAAAATAAAATAAGGAAAAAGAAGTAGGGGGCATAAGGATTGCAAGGATATATGAACATGGCAGTTGTTGTGGAAGAATCATCATCTTCATGTAATAAGTGGAAAAAGTGGGGCTTCCCTGGTGGCTCAAGAAGTAAAGAATCTGCCTGCAATGCGGGAGACCTGAGTTCGATCCCTGGGTCAGTAAGATCCCCTGGAGAAAAGTATGGCAACGTATTCCAGTATTCTTGCCTGGAGAATCCCCATGGACAGAGGAGCCTCCTGAGGTTGCAGAGAGTCAGACATGACTACGCGACTAACACTTTCACAAGTGGAAAAAGTATTAGAAAGGTATTATAGCTAAGAGGTCAGCCAAGCTGCTAGATTCAAGATAAACATAAGCAATTCCAGAGTACATCTTCCCCCAGCAATGACCTGTGAGTACATCTTACTTTAAAAGACTGTCTTTGCAAATAAAATCTATTTTAAAATATCATAACAGTAGAGAGGTTTCATATGTATACCTATGGATAACTCATGCTGATGTATGGCAGAAACCAACACAATATTGTAAAACAATTATCCTCCAATTAAGAATAAATTTAAAAAACAATAATGAAGTGTGATAATAACAACAATGATAATAAAAATATCATAATAAAAATGCATACAGGCCAGGCTTTTAAGTAGAAAATTATAAAGCTTTATTGACAAGCATAAAAAGAAGACCAGACATTTAGATCATACACCAGCCATTTCTTCGCTCTCTCTGGCTCCCAATCTCTGTCATATGGGACTAGATGGCATTTAAGGTTCCTCCCAGGTCTGGAGCTCTTCATCCCATAAGCACAGGGTCTGTCACCTCTTCTATGACTGAATCAGGTTCCGTCCCCCGGTCTGCACACCCAGGTCAGGGAAACACAGCAGTGTGCAACTGCAGCAGCATCCCCAAAGTGGGTAATTGTAAATGAGGCAAGACTGAGGGGTCGGGGTCCTTGTTTTCACCCTAACACTGGCTCACTGAGGCCCTTCTTCCCTCTTCTGTCCAACGAGAGGGATAGCCTGACTGGCCCAGGATATAATATTCAAGGATCTGAGACACAGATCTAAGCATCCAGAACAACATCCTGTCATTCTGCAATGCCCTTATTACAGTCCATGGTTCCATGTGGACTGTGACAACATTTTATGATGTGATTCTAGTTACAATTGTTTGACCCTATTCTTAGCGTTTATCTGTTGTCTCTTCGATCCATAAAAAGCCTAAGTGCATTTCTTACTGCTTTGGGGAAAAAATACACCCCAAAACATAGTGCTCAAAATACAGTCACTTAATTATCTCATGTTCTGTGAGTTGACTGGGCTCATCAGGGTGGTTCTTCTGCCCCACGTTATGTCAGCTAGGGCTATAGCGAAATATCCAAATTCCCAAAGGGTCACTCCCAAGGCTGCTGATTGGCGATGGCTGGCACTGGGTGCTCATCTGAGGCTGTTGAGTGGAGCACCTTGGTTTTCCTTCTTGTGGTCTCTCCACAGAGCTTGGGCACCAGCTGGGTTCCAAGCAGCCATCCAAGTAGAAATTGCCAGTTCCCTTAAAGCTTGGGGGTTTCTTGCCAGAGCATCACTGCCTTCTAGGGCTGCAGAAACAAGCTCCTCGTGGGGAGTGGCACATGTGGGGAGGACAGGGGAATGGAGTGGAGAGGAGACTGCAGCTTTGGAGACCTAACTGAAGTCCATGGTTGTTGTTCAGTCACTGAGTCATGTCCGGCTGTTTGCAACCCATGGACGCAGCCCGCCAGGCTTCCCTGTCCTTCACCATCTCCCGAAGTTTACCCAAACTCATGTCCATTGAGTCAGTGATGCCATCCAACTATCTCATCCTCTGTCATCCCCTTCTCCTCCTACCTTCAATCTTTTCCAGCATCAGGGTCTTTTCCAGTGAGCCAGCTCTTCACATCAGGTAGCCAAAGTATTGGAGATTCAGCTTCAGCATCAGTCCTTCCAATGAATATTCAGGATTGATTTCCTTTACGATTGACTGGTTTGATCTCTTTGCAGTCCAAGAGACTCTCAAGGGTCTGCTTCAAAATCACAGTTCGAAAGCATCAATTCTTTTGTGCTCAGCCAATGTCTAATTAAAGCATGCACTAAAAATGAAGTAATGTATTGGAGACCAGGATTGGTTCAAGTGCCATTTGTCAGCTCAGAGCCAGAGGACTGGTACTTCACCACAGGGCACTGTGACTTAGCATCAGTGCCTCTCTCTGAGCCTCAGGTTGTGCTTCTGGAAAATGGGGGCATTGGTCTTGAGGGCATGGGAGACATCTCCATCCCTAACTTTATCTGCTCCTCGGTGCTCCTAGGTACTCCTTCCAGGATGAGGAGGACATGTTCATGGTGGTGGACCTGCTGCTGGGAGGGGATCTGCGTTATCACCTGCAACAGAACGTACATTTCACAGAAGAGGATGTGAAGCTCTACATCTGTGAGCTGGCCCTGGCCCTGGAGTATCTGCAGCAGTACCACATCATCCACAGGTAACATCTTCCCCAGAGGGATGCCAGGGGGTAGGGTATGATGGGAGCAGTCTGCAGCCATGGAGAGTATTTTCTCACTGACATTCTTTAGATGTGGCAGTACATGGAGATCATAAAAAGCAGAGCAACATCATTACTGCTCATACCTTCTCTGCAGACAGCCTACTCCATTGTCACCTGCATTGAGGTGAAATACCGCCACTGCCCGTGTGCCCTCCTCTCTTGGTACCCACTGCTTAGAGACGTGGCTGCCCTTTGCTTTTCCATTCTGGCATGTCTTTGGGAGCCTGGAGTGTTCAGACTAGGTTAGAAAGAGTGGCATGAGTTGGGAACATGAGGGATTCTACTCTCTTACTTTCCATACCTTGAAATCAATGCTGTGCATCGTGGAGAATTTCTTCCTCTTGCAAAGCTTCGGTGCTGGCTTTGGGCTCTGGATATAAGCCCTGAGTTTCTGCTGCTTCCTCAGGACCTTGACTTTTCCCTGCCTGTGCACAGCACAGATGAGTAAGGTAAGTTTGACTGCAGAGGCAGGAGGCCAGCGAGAGGCTTCAGATAGCAATGGGATTATTGTTGTTTAGTCGCTAAGTCATGTCTGAGTCTTTTGTGATCCTGTGGACTGTAGCCCACCAGGCTGTTCTGTCCATGGGATTTTCCAGGCGAGAACACTGGTTATGGCGGAAGATCTCCTTCTCCAGGGGATCTTCTCAGTCCAGGGATCAAGCCTGCCTCTCCGGCATCTCCTGTGTTGGCAGGTGGGTTTTTACCATTGAGCCACCAGGGAAGTCCAGCAGTGGCATCCTTAATGAAGTCTTCTCTCTGAGCACAGAGGAGGGGGCGTGAGTGGCTGGAGACCTGTGCACCCATGGTCTTGCTTTGTGCCTGGAGGGTCTTCTAACTTGTACAATTTGGGAAGATTTGGGAAAGACAAGGACTTGAATTTCAAGGTAAAGATGGTAGATTAAGCGCGCGCGCACACACACACACACACACACACACACACACACACACACACACTTACATTTTCTTGCTTCTAAGATCTCCATAAAGAAACAACCTAGATGTCCATCAGCAGATGAATGGATAAGAAATCTGTGGTACATATACACAATGGAGTATTACTCAGCCATTAAAAAGAATACATTTGAATCAGTGCTAATGAGATGGATGAAACTGGAGCCGATTATACGGGGTGAAGTAAGCCAGAAAGAAAAACACCAATACAGTATACTGACACATATATATGGAATTTAGAAAGATGGTAATGATAACCCTGTATGCAAGGCAGCAAAAGAGACACAGATGTATAGATCGGACTTTTGGACTCTGAGGGAGAGGGAGAGGGAGAGTGTGGGATGATTTGGGAGAATGGCATTGAAACATGTATACTATCATGTAAGAAATGAATCGCCAGTCTATGTTTGATACAGGATGCTTGGGGCTGGTGCACGGGGATGATCCAGAGAGATGATATGGGGAGGGAAGTGGGAGGGGAGTTCAGGATTGGGAACTCATGTACACCCGTGGCGGATTCATGTCAATGTATGACAAAACCAATACAGTATTGTAAAGTAAAACAAAGTAAAAATAAAAATTAAAAAATAAAATAAAATCTCCATAAAATGGAAATGAAGTATGTTTGAAAAATGGTAAAATCACAAAGATGGAGAAAACTAAAGAGGAGACTACAGCAAAACACAGGGGAAATTGGAGAAAAGATGTTTCATGGTAAGTGGCTTACGATACCAGAAGCTGAATTTTGAGCTGTGTCTGGAAATAACCATGAATTGATAGATGCTAAATAATCTCTTCAAAGGCTCAGGAATGAATAGTCATCAACAATGATGGAAGCAGGAAGAAGGGATAAAAGAGAGGCTAAAATGTGGTGCAGGGTTTGAAATCCTTTTAAGACATTTTAAAAAGCACCAATCTGCTTGCCCATCCTGAATAACTGGATGTCTGTCCCTTCCTCTTCCAAGCAGAAGACTGAAGGCTTATTCGCTAAAGAGAGTAAAACAGAGAGTGTCTGAACTGAAGTACATTAAGCCTCTTGAGTTGGGATGCAGTACTGAAGATAGCACAACTAACTAGACGAATCCATACCAGATGCTGAAATAACACTCCCACCCCGCTTAGACACATATATATGGAATTTAGAAAGATGGTAATGATAACCCTGTATGCAAGGCAGCAAAAGAGACACAGATGTATAGATCGGACTTTTGGACTCTGAGGGAGAGGGAGAGGGAGAGTGTGGGATGATTTGGGAGAATGGCATTGAAACATGTATACTATCATGTAAGAAATGAATCGCCAGTCTATGTTTGATACAGGATGCTTGGGGCTGGTGCACGGGGATGATCCAGAGAGATGATATGGGGAGGGAGGTGGGAGGGGAGTTCAGGATTGGGAACTCATGTACACCCGTGGCGGATTCATGTCAATGTATGACAAAACCAATACAGTATTGTAAAGTAAAACAAAGTAAAAATAAAAATTAAAAAATAAAATAAAATCTCCATAAAATGGAAATGAAGTATGTTTGAAAAATGGTAAAATCACAAAGATGGAGAAAACTAAAGAGGAGACTACAGCAAAACACAGGGGAAATTGGAGAAAAGATGTTTCATGGTAAGTGGCTTACGATACCAGAAGCTGAATTTTGAGCTGTGTCTGGAAATAACCATGAATTGATAGATGCTAAATAATCTCTTCAAAGGCTCAGGAATGAATAGTCATCAACAATGATGGAAGCAGGAAGAAGGGATAAAAGAGAGGCTAAAATGTGGTGCAGGGTTTGAAATCCTTTTAAGACATTTTAAAAAGCACCAATCTGCTTGCCCATCCTGAATAACTGGATGTCTGTCCCTTCCTCTTCCAAGCAGAAGACTGAAGGCTTATTCGCTAAAGAGAGTAAAACAGAGAGTGTCTGAACTGAAGTACATTAAGCCTCTTGAGTTGGGATGCAGTACTGAAGATAGCACAACTAACTAGACGAATCCATACCAGATGCTGAAATAACACTCCCACCCCGCTTCCAGCTGGGCTCAAGACTTCAGCTTCCAGGCTGGACACTGGAATGATTTCCGTGGGGCTGTGGCTGAGCCAAGAGGAAAGAGATTATGACATCAGAAGTTCCCCAGTTCCCTTGGAGTGTAGTTCACAGTCAGCGAGACCTGCTTCTTTGCTGTAAGCTCCCAACGAGGTTAGTGATAACTAAAGATTATCAGACATCCAGAGAAATCTTCTAACATGAGAGCCACTCAATCAAATGGGAAAAAGAAAAAAAGCTTGGAATAAACAGAGACTCTGCCAGGAGAAAGAACTATCAAAAGAATCATGCTCGGTGTTTTCAAAGAAATGAACAGATTTTTGCACTTGTAAAATAAACGCTATGTTTACTTAAAATTCAAAGAACAAACTTCAGATCAGAGTTCTCATAAATTAAAAACACGAAAGTAGAAATGAAATATTCAAAAGATGTGTTGGAAGACAAAGTTAAGGATATTTCTTATGCAGTAGAATAAGAAGGGAAAAGAAAATATAAGAGAATTAGAGGGCCAATATCAGACAGAGAAAGAAGAAAGGGAGAGAGAGAGAGACAGAGAGAAAGAAAGAAAATAGGAAGGGATGGAGGGGGTGAAGAAAAAGTGGGAAAACATTCCCTGGTGGCTCAGCTGGTAAAGAATCCGCCTGCGATGCGGGAGACCTGGGTTCGATTCCTGGGTTGGGAAGATCTCCTGGAGAAGGGAAAGGCTAACCACTCCAGTATTTTGGCCTGGAGAATTCCATGGGCTGTATAGTCCATGGGGTCACAAAGAATCAGACATCACTGAGCGAGTTTCACTTCACTTCATAGGGGGAAGAAATCATCAGTGAAATAAAGAAAGTTTCTCAGACCTGAAATATATGTGTTTCCAGATTGAAGGGTCCACCAAGGCTACAGGGTAATGACTAGAAACAGACATAAATCAAAACAAACATCAAAGCCACTAAGTCTGCACAGAAGAACAGAGTATAAAGGCTGAGGAATCAGGATCCTTTGGGATTATCTATCACTAGAAGGTGGAGGAAACTTGCTAACCAATCAAATCTGAGATATACATTTTTACAAGTTCAAGGTCTCAAAAAAATATATATCTCGTATATCTTGTCTCAAGTAGTTAGAAAATGACATCAGTTCAGTTCAGTTCAGTTCAGTCACTCAGTCGTGTCCGACTCTTTGCGACCCCATGAATTGCAGCGCGCCAGGCCTCTCTGTCCATCACCAACTCCCGGAGTTCACTCAAACTCACATCCATGAGTCTACTGAAATGAAGGGCTAAATCAAGGAGGAAGAAATGGAATATGGAAAGCCAGAGCTCCAGCAAAGGAAAGAAAGAGGCATAAGAAATCTTCACGATGATGGGCGGGTCATCAATGTCAGCTGTGCCTAAGCTGTAGACCATGACTAGTTCTGATTGGAGTCAGATCAAAAGACCCTCAGAGAGTCTTCTTCAGGAAGAGTGAGCTGATAAAAATGGCTAAGATAACTGGCTGCCTTGGGAGATTTATTTAGTTGGTTAAGAATCTGAAGTTGAATGAATGAGGTCAGGAGAAAAAAACCTCAACAATAAAAAGAAGATAATTTTTAACTCCAAGGAATCAAAGTGTTAGCTAGGACACTGGATATCGTACAGTTTACTACATGAAGCATCTCTGTGTAGCAAGCTTAGTCATAATCCCCTAAAGCCTGAAAGTTGACCTAACCAGAAAAATATATTAATACCCCATTGGGGAAGTGAGGGAGTGGGGAGATGAGTGTGTCTCTTGGGGACACATAAAGGAAAAAGGCTGCTACACACTCTTTCATCCACAGTGGGAAGACAGTAGATAGAGCTGGAAACTGAAAAGTCAATGAGTCCTATACATTTTGAGATAAGGAGCTAAATACCAAAATTATAGCCCGAGACAGATGAATGGGATGGAGAGGGAGAAGTGGAAGAGAAAGTGATATGAATTGTTGCTAAAAATTGTAACAAAACTTTCAGTACAGTTTGATTCTTGGAATTGGTCACATGTATAATTTTGACACAAATAGTAGCAAACATGACTGAATGCAAATGAAGAAGGAGGAAGAGAAGAAGTATTTAGAAAGAGGAAGGGGGAAGAGGCGAGGCTGAAGTAGTCGCCATGGTAACAGGAGTAGTAGTAATAGCCCCAGCAGCCTTAGCCGTACAGGAGTGAAGGGAACGTTCAGTGAAATGCGGCCTGTTTACTGAGGCGCACTGTTCATTCACACAGTCAAAGACTAGCTTTTGCCCGCAGGAATTCTGGCTCTAGAATCTCTGCTTGTAAGCCCTGTGCTATATTTGTTAAGGAAGGTCATTCAGTAGCAGAGAAGACTCTGTGGGCTGGCTGGGCTGCTTTGAGGCACGGAAAGGAGTGAGCCCTTTACCAATCTCTTGTACCAGTGTCATTCACCAATTTTCACAGACATTGCTCTGCTAGTGTGCAGTAGATGTGCAGTAGAATAGCAATAGAAGATCTGTTCGCCTACATCCCCCCAGACTGAGTCTTTGTGGACCTGGGTGAAACAGA
Organism: Cephalophus harveyi; assembly: GCA_006410635.1. Classification (NCBI taxonomy): domain Eukaryota; kingdom Metazoa; phylum Chordata; class Mammalia; order Artiodactyla; family Bovidae; genus Cephalophus; species Cephalophus harveyi. Next base: position 31,419 of record SJYT01008745.1, read on the forward strand.
GGCCAGCATCCCAGGGCAGACAGACCAGGCGAAAATGAAACTGTCAGTTAGGAGCATGGTGGTTGGGGGACTTCCATGGCACTCCACTGGTTAAGACTTCACCTTTCAATGCAAGAGGGTGCAGGTTCTATCCCTGGTTAGGGAGCTTAGAGTCCACATGCCTCGAAGCTAAAAAACAAAGCAAAAGCTATATTGTGACAGATTCAATAAAGACCTTAAAAATGGTCTACATCACAACACACACACACACACGCAATCTTTAAAAAAAGAACATGATTGTTGGAACCATTTCATTATATTTCAATAAGTGTTTTAAAGTTGCTCTCTTTGGGGTCATCTGTCTTCAGATTCTAAATCTACCTTGGAGAAAAGGAGCTGTCCAACAGTATAGGGAAATTGTTTTTAAAAAATCCTCTAAGTAAATGGAATTACCTTACCATTTGTAAACTTACAGACTTGGCAGAGATTTGAGTCCGGTTTTCTCCCTCTCCTACATGGTTCACCAAATCTCTTTTTCACTGTATATGTGTGTACGGACTTGAAATGATGTGTGTCTGTATTCACCATGAATAGGGATGTAGGACAGTGTTGGGCAATGTTTCTCATTCATTCAACAGCTGATCTTATAAGTTCCTCACTGTGTACGTACAAGACATTTTCAGTGCCATATTTTATACAGTCTGATGAATGTTGCTTCTTCCCAAGTAGCCACACTTACAAGTGGTAAAATCCTTTGACAAATGCAAGCCTGAGTTGAATTGCCGGTAATTTCTTATCTTCTGTCTTGGTGGACTCGGACATGTGACTTAGCTTTTCGGACCTCCCTTTCCTAATCTGCAACATGGGCCTAATGACATCTGCTTTACTGGGCTCTGATGCGAATTCCATGAGAAAACGTTCATAAAGGATTTAACTGTGCCTGAGAGGGGGTGGGGTGGGGCCTTCCGTGCCTCATTCCTCTTCCTTTCATCTGAGGAGTTGACTTTGAAGCCAGGTGTTCATTTATTCTCAGTGGTGACAAACCTCCATCCTTTGAGGCTGATGTTGAGGATTTGTAGAATATAAAAGGGATATATATATACCTATAGCTGATTCATGTTGAGGTTTGACAGAAAACAGCAAAATTCTGTAAAGCAATTATCTGTCAATAAAAAATAAATAAAAATTTTAAAGGTATTTCAGAATATAAGCCAGTGAGTTTGAAAGCACTGAAGCAGGGAAATACCACTGTGGGTTCAAAATAAATCATTGTTTTAAAACAATTAGAACATCTACTTTTTAAGCTGTGGTACATATACACAATGGAGTATTCAGTTCAGTTCAGTCGCTCAGTCGTGTCTGACTCTTTGCGACCCCATGAATCGCAGCACGCCAGGCCTCCCTGTTCATCACCAACCCCCGGAGTTCACTCAGACTCACATCCATCGAGTCAGTAGAATACATTTGAACCAGTTCTAATGAGGTGGATGAAACTGGAGCCTATTATACAGAGTGAAGTAAGCCAGAAAGAAAAACACCAATACAGTATACTAATGCATATGTATGGAATTTAGAGAGATGGTAACGATAACCCTGTATGTGAAATAGCAAAAGAGACACAGATATATAGAACAGTCTTTTGGACTCTGTGGGAATGGCATTGAAACATGTATAATATCATATAAGAAATGAATCGCCAGTCCAGGTTCAATGCAGGATACAGGATGCTTGGGGCTGGTGCACTGGGATGACCCAGAGGGATGGTATGGGGAGGGAGTGAGGAAGGGGTTCAGGATGGGGAACACATGTACACCCATGGCGGATTCATGTTGATGTATGGCAAAGCCAATACAATATTGTAAAGTAATTAGCCTCCAATTAAATAAATTTAAATTAAAAAAAAAAAAGAAGAAGAAGATCTACTTTTTAGAACTCTTGAGTCGGCCCTTCAACCTTCCAAATACTCTGGGCTAAGAAGCATGCCAGCCTTGGGAGGAAAATGACTGGTGGGGCCCTTTGCCTGCACCAGGGGCCACTCCCCAGATGGAGGAGGCAACCCCCCTGGGGCCAGATTACTGCAGTCCAGGGGGAGCACCCAGGACAGGACATCACATGTTCTGGGGCAGAAGGGAGCTCTGAAGAGAGCACCCAGCCCAGACTGAGGTGGGGGGCAGGGCAGGGAGCACAGAGGAGGCTGGCAAGTCTTCCTCTGGGATGTGCATCTGTGATTTGTATGACAAATAGCCATTAACTCAGAGAAGGGGAATGCAGGAGACACTGGGCAGATGGGCTCCTAGAGAGAATTTGGGTGGGTAAAGCCTGCACTGGTCAGCTCGGTAGGGGGCATGTCCTGAGACCCCCACTGATGTTAATCATTGAAGTTTGGGAATGACCTAGCTCAACTGGTAATCGAGAATAAGCTTCACTGAAGGCCCCTCCCCAGAGGGCTCTTCAGCCAGAGCTGGTCACTAGGTACCCAGAAGGGCCAGGTCATAGAAAATCAGATGAGTAACAACAGCGCCAGTGAATCAAGCTGATTAAACTCTTATGTGTCAACACTACTTTAAACTAGACATATGAATATATGCTTACATACAAACATGTGTATATGCGTTCACATATGTGTGTGCATATATATGGGCCTCCCAGTTGGCATTAGTGGTAAAGAACCCTCCTGCCAATACAGGAGATGTAAGAGACATAGGTTTGGTCCCTGGGTTGGGAAGATCCCCTGGAGGAGGGCATGGCAACCCACTCCAGTATTCTTGCCTGAAGAATCCCATGGACAGGGGAGCCTCATGGGTCACAAAGAGTCACATACTATTGAAGCAACTTAGCATGTGCAGATATGTGCATGTGTGTATGTTAATACACATATAAATATCATCTCATTTATTTCTCATGTCAGTCCAATGGGCAAGATACTATGATTATCCTCATTTGTCATGGTGATTGGACAATTTGCACCCTGACACACGGCTGGAAGGTCATAAGCCAGGTTTCAAACCGAGACTCTCTGATCTCAGTTCTACCCTGGACTTCACACTGATGAGCATGTTCTTTCCTGACTTTCTTATCTTTCAAAATACACTGAACTGTCGATAGAGCACTTAAATGAGGGAGGGTGCTTCCACATATGAAAATAACAATATGCACAGATGGATCTCGTCAACCCCCCAAGGAAGGCTATATTCTAGCAGTGGCCATGAAGCAAGGAAGGCTTCTGGTGGTGACGCCCCCAGCCTGTAAGTCACACCTGACTTCCTGTCTGGCACAGGGTAAGTGCTCCATAACTATATATTATATATATAAGAAGAAATACTATATATTTCTTCTATATATATTTCTTCTACTATATATTCTTCTATATATATAAGAAGAAATACTCAAGAGAGAAAAGACATGCCTTACTTGAAATTACTTGAAAACACAAGTTCAAATGCAGTGGGTCACTACCTATATCTTGCACAGCTTCCTATAATTTTTCTGCCCAAATATCCCTTGATATCTGAAGAGTCAGCCTCTCAAAAGTTTCCCAAAGTAGCTTGCCACAAACCTGAAATTCCTTTGAAATCTCATGTTTGATGCTAAAAATTTCACAAAGTTTCACTGCAAAATATAGTCATAATTCTTTTGATACATAGCTACCTTTCATCACAAAAATAAAGGATATGAACAATAACAGCTTCTCGGAGTCTCCTTGATGAATGGCAGGTGCTGTTGTATTACATCTATCAATTTGGGGAAAATGAACTGATCTGAAGAGAACTCATGGCTCAGGTGAGGTTCAGGGCACCAGTAATTCTTTCTTCTATCTTGTATTTTAGATCCAATCTCATCCAAATATGACCTGGTAAACAGCAAGCTTGTTCACTGTTTAGAACAGAGCAGAGACCTAAATGCTAATTGAAGTGGCTTTAGGGAAATGTTTTCCAGCTTCTTTTGGAGAAAAATTTTCACCAGTGAGGTTATTTCTATCAAACTGTGGTCTGAAAATGCCTGAAAGCCCTAGGGCCGTTTCTTTCACTCCCTTGGGAAAAATCTCTCAATGAAGTCTGATTATTTATATAGTGCATTTTATTTTGCTTCCAGCCCCAAATCTGCATCACATGCAAATGAACTCACAGTCTCAAAGGTTTGTTATCTCAGTGATCCTTCACGTCATCAGATTCACAAGCTTCCTTTCCAAGACAGGAATCTCGTAGATGTATGAAAAGTATCTACATCTTTGCCTCGGAGTTGTTGACTGAAAGTATTCAGCCTTGAGAAAATATCTGCTTAATGTGTCAAATATTTGTGAAGCCCTTTCTATCATTAAAGCTAATTATAAAATTTATTTGAGGTTTTTTTTTTTGTGATCTTTGTCAGAAATCTTTTTTTTCTCTCTCTGTTTTTACCTTTAGGAAGGATAATAGTTTAATCCTGAAACACTAGCAAGCAATTTTCTTTAAACTAGCGTTATTTTTGAGAAGAACAAATTTTCCAAAGTTATTTCTCATTTCTACAAATTGTCTAAAAGATAAGGATACAATGCTGTTTTATAGCTTATCATTTTCTTATCAAGTCCAAGCTAATACTGCTCACCACATGCGAGCGTGCATGCTCAATCGCTCAGTCATGTCTGACTCTCTCTGATCCCATGGACTGCAGCCTGCCAGGGCCCTCTGTCCATGAGATTTTCTAGCAAGAATACTGGAGTGAGTTCCCATGTCCTACTCCCAACTACTCACTGCATGACAGGTCTTTTAATCAAAAGACAAGTTGTTGGGACAAGAAATAGCGACTTTATTTGGAAAGTGAGCAAATAAAGATGGAAGACACACACAAGAAGATGGAAGGCTCCTGTCCCAAAGAACTATCTTGTCTGAGTTAGAATTCAGGCTTCTTTTGTACTAAACGAGGAGGGAATAAAGTTAAACATTTCTGATTCTGGTCAGCCTCCAGAGTTCAGTCCAGTTCAGTTGATCAGTCGACTCTTTGCGACCCCATGGACTGCAGCACACCAGGATTCCCTGTCCATCACCAACTCCCGGAGCTTACTCAAACTCATGTCCATCGAGTAGATTATGCCATCCAACCATCTCATCCTCTGTCGTCCCCTTCTCTTCCTGCTTTCAATCTTTCCCAGCATCAGGGTCTTTTCCAATGAGTCAGTTCTTCGCATCAGGTGGCCAAAGAAGTTGGAGTTTGGAGAAGATTGGAGTTTCAGCTTCAGCATCAGTCCTTCCAATGAATATTCAGGACTGATTCCCTTTAGGATAGACTGGTTGGATCTCCTTGCTGTCCAAGGGACTCTTAAGAGTCTTCTCCAACACCACAGTTCAAAAGCATCAATTCTTCAGTGCTCAGCCTTCTTCACAGTCCAACTCTCACATTCATACATGACTACTGGAAAAACCATAGCTTTGACTAGATGGAACTTTGTAGGCAAGTAATGTCTCTGCTTTTTAATATGCTATTTAGGTTGATCATAGCTTTTCTTCCAAGAAGCAAGCATTTTTTAATTTCATGGCTGCAGTCACCATCTGCAGTCATTTTGGAGCCCCCAAAATTAGTTTGTCACTGTTTCCATTGTTTCCCCATGTATTTGCCATGAAGTAATGGGACCAGATGCCATGATCTTAGTTTTCTGAATGTTGAGCTTTAAGCCAACTTTTTCACTCTCCTCTTTCACTTTCATCAAGAGGCTCTTCAGTTCTTTGATTTCTGCCATTTGGGTGGTGTCATCTGCATATCTGAGGTTATTGATATTTCTTCTGGCAATCTTGATTCCAGCTTGTGCTTCATCCAGCCCAGCGTTTCTCATGATGTATTCTGCATATAAGTTAAATAAGCAGGGTGATAATATATAGCCTTGAGGTACTCTTTTCCCAATTTGGAACCAGTCTGTTGCTCCATGTCTGGTTCTAACTGTTGCTTCTTGACCTGCATACAAGATTTCTCAGGAGGCAGGTCAGGTGGTCTGGTATTTCTGTCTCTTGAAGAATTCTCCAGTTTGTTGTGATCCACACAGCCAAAGGCTTTGGCATAGTCTCTAAAGCCTCCAGAGAGAGTGAGTTAATTTCTTCCTTCTTGCAGTCATTCACAGGTGGCCCTGGTCAGGATATTTCCTGTGAGCTACACAAAGATATTTTAGCTTGATGCCCATTACCTGGGAGACGAGGTTCCCAGAGATGGGCCATTATTTATACTTTAAGTTTATAGGAACTATCCCTTTAGTGAATAACTTGTAATAGAATACAAAGATTCTTCCTTATTACAACTTTTTGTTACTTTATTGAATACACTGAGAAAAGAAAGGAGTAGATTTTGTTTTTTTCGCTATGGAGAATAGGGTTAAGTCAAGATTTTATTTTTAACAGATAATATGTATTCATGTTGCAAAGTTCAAACGATTCAAAAATGTGTAATTGAAAAATAATTCTCTGATTATCTTGAAGATTTTCATTTATTTAAAGTATATGCTCTTCAGGCTTTCTTTTTGAAGTCATCATTCATGTTCTCTGTGGACAATTTAATTTTTAAATATTAACACATAAAAAGTAAATGAAGCATGTGCATGTACACACACACACACACACATACACACACACACACACAGGAGATTTTTGTCATTTTGTGTCTTTGGGTGGGAATAGTTTAAGAAGGAGATTACTCACCAGGGCAGGGCTTGGAACTGAAAGTGAAAGTGTTAGTCACTCAGTTGTATTTGGCTCTTTGCGACCACCAGGCTCCTCTATCCATGGGGTTCTCCAGGCAAAAATACTGGATTGGGTTGTTATTTCCTCCTCCAGGGGATCTTTCTGACCCAGGGACCAAAATTTGGGTGGGAATAGTTTAAGAAGGAGATTACTCACCAGGGCAGGGCTTGGAACTGAAAGTGAAAGTGTTAGTCACTCAGTTGTATTTGGCTCTTTGCGACCCCCTGGGCTGTAGCCCACCAGGCTCCTCATAGGTGCCCTAAGAGGTCCGTTCTTATGACCTAACCCAACAATAAAGGAGGAGGTCCCCTAGAAAGACGGGGTCCCTAGTTTGGATCCAGAGGACGTAACGTTCTCGGTGTATTCTTAAATTTACGTCACGCTTCTCCCCATATTTGGAACTTGTGATTGGAAGGTAACAAAATAGGAATCACTTTGTAAGATACTATACCCATGATGTAGATAAAAATTTGCTGAGCACGTTGCATGTGCCAGGCTCTATTTTAAGTGCTTTACAGGTATGACCTCACCTAATCCCAACACCAGGCAACAGAGGTGGGGCCCATTATCAGCCACATTTTACAGGTGAGACCAGAGTCTCATGGGGAGGAAATAACTTGCCTGAGAACAAACAGTAAGTGGACATCTCAAGTCACCAAGCTCTTACTGTCTCTATACTGATAGTAAGTGACGGTCAGTTTCTCTATCATATTTACACAGTGTCTATTATCCAGGCTTTTATGAAGGAAAAAAACATGTGACTATCACCAAAAAGTGACACCTTTTGCTTTCACATGTACATGCAAATAGAACTCTCTTTTCTGTGGCAATATTCACCTCTTCTGTCCGCGAAGCCCTTGGCATTTCCAGATTAATTGCTCACTATCTTGTGGGCACAGCACTAGTTTTCAGCCTGGGTTGTCTGAACTGATGGGGCTAGCATGTGTGTTCTCACTTTGGAATGCTTGTGTGTTCATGATTTAATTTTCTTTTGGTAAATAGAATCACTCCCTTAGGCTTGTGCCTCCTGAATTCTGGAAAGAGAAACTGTCTTCACTATTAACTATTTGGTATAGTTGCCTATGTGTATTTTGTTGTTGTTTGAAATTAACTTTTATTGGAGCAGAGTTGCTTTACAATGTTGTTTTAGTTTATGTTGTTGTTGTTCAGTTGCTACATTGTATCCAACTCTTTGCAACCCCAGAGGACTTCCCTGTCCATCACTATCTCCCAGAGTTTGCTCAGATTCATGTCCACTGAGTTGGTGATGCTATCTAACCATCTCATCCTCTGCCACCTTCTTCTGCTTTTGCCTTCGGTATTTCCCAGTATCAGGGTCTTTTCCAATGAATCGATTCTTCTAATCACTACTGAACAACGAATTGAATCGGTCATACATATAAATATATCTGCTCCCTTTTGGACTCTTTTTTTTTTTTTTCTGGCTGCATCATGCAGCATGTGGAATCTTAGTTCCCTAACCAGGGATCAAAACTCCACTCCCTACATTGGGAGTTTGTGAGCTCACGCACAGCGTCTAACTGATCTGAAGCTCTGGTTTATTACCTGTAGCAAAAAATGGTGGTGGACCAAAAACTGCCCCTGCCACAAGATCCTAATTACTGAGCCCTGTGAATATATTATATTCCCGGCAAAGGGGTTGCTCATCTGCAGTCTCAGAGATGGGGAGATTGCCCTGGATTTTCCAGGTGGTCCGATGGAATCACAAGGCTCTTTAGAAGTGGAAGAAGAGGAACAACAAGAGGCCAAAGGGATGCAATGTGAGCCCTCAGCTTTCAGCCCAGGCTTTTCTGCCCTTGATGATGGAGGAAAGGGCCATGAGCCAGGAAAGGCAGGTGGCTTCTAGAAGCTGGGAAAAATTTGGGTGGGAATAGTTTAAGAAGGAGATTACTCACCAGGGCAGGGCTTGGAACTGAAAGTGAAAGTGTTAGTCACTCAATTGTGTTTGGCTCTTTGCGACCACCAGGCTCCTCTATCCATGGGGTTCTCCAGGCAAAAATACTGGATTGGGTTGTTATTTCCTCCTCCAGGGGATCTTTCTGACCCAGGGACCAAACCTAGGTCTCCTGCATTGCAAGAGCCACATAAGAATTTAAATGCAGTGCATTCTCCCCATATTTGGAACTTGTGATTGGAAGGTAACAAAATAGGAATCACTTTGTAAGATACTATACCCATGATGTAGATAAAAATTTGCTGAGCACGTTGCGTGTGCCAGGCTCTATTTTAAGTGCTTTACAGGTGTGACCTCACCTAATCCCAACACCAGGCAACAGAGATGGGGCCCATTATCAGCCACATTTTACAAGTGAGACCAGAGTCTCATGGGGAGGAAATAACTTGCCTGAGAACAAACAGTAAGTGGACATCTCAAGTCACCAAGCTCTTACTGTCTCTATACTGATAGTAAGTGACAGTCAGTTTCTCCATCATATTTACACATAGTGTCTATTATCCAGGCTTTTATGAAGGAAAAAAAAAACATGTGACTATCACCAAAAAGTGACCCCTTTTGCTTTCACATGTACATGCAAATAGAACTCTCTTTTCTGTGGCAATAGTCACCTCTTCTGTCCGCGAAGCCCTTGGCATTTCCAGATTAATTGCTCACTATCTTGTGGGCACAGCACTAGTTTTCAGCCTGGGTTGTCTGAACTGATGGGGCTAGCATGTGTGTTCTCACTTTGGAATGCTTGTGTGTGTTCATGATTTAATTTTCTTTTGGTAAATAGAGTCACTCCCTTAGGCTTGTGCCTCCTGAATTCTGGAAAGAGAAACTGTCTTCACTATTAACTATTTGGTATAGTTGCCTATGTGTATTTTGTTGTTGTTTGAAATTAACTTTTATTGGAGCAGAGTTGCTTTACAATATTGTTTTAGTTTATGTTGTTGTTGTTGTTCAGTTGCTACGTAGTATCCAACTCTTTGCAACCCCAGAGGACTTCCCTGTCCTTCACTATCTCCCAGAGTTTGCTCAGATTCATGTCCACTGAGTTGATGATGCTATCTAACCATCTCATCCTCTGCCACCTTCTTCTGCTTTTGCCTTCAGTATTTCCCAGTATCAGGGTCTTTTCCAATGAATCGACTCTTCCAATCACTACTGAACAACGAATTGAATCGGTCATACATATAAATATATCCGCTCCCTTTTGGACTTTTTTTTTTTTTCTGGCTGCATCATGCAGCATGTGGGATCTTAGTTCCCTAACCAGGGATCAAAACTCCACTCCCTGCATTGGGAGTTTGTGAGCTCACGCACAGCATCTAACTGATCTGAAGCTCTGGTTTATTACCTGTAGCAAAAAATGGTGGTGGACCAAACATTGCCCCTGCCACAAGATCCTAATTACTGAGCCCTGTGAATATGTTATATTCCCAGCAAAGGGGTTGCTCATCTGCAGTCTCAGAGATGGGGAGATTGCCCTGGATTTTCCAGGTGGTCCGATGGAATCACCTGGTGGGCCTGGTGGCGCAGATGGTAAAGCATCTGCCTGCAATGTGGGAGACTCGGGTTCGATTCCTGGGTCGGGAAGATCCCCTGGAGAAGGAAACGGCAATCCACTCCAGCACTCTTGCCTGGGAAATCCCATGGATGGAGGAGCCTGATAGGCTGCAGTCCATGGGATCGTAAGAGTCGGACACAACTGAGCGACTTCACTTTCCGATGGAATCACAAGGCTCTTTAGAAGTGGAAGAAGAGGAACAAGAAGAGGCCAAAGGGATGCAATGTGAGCCCTCAGCCTTCACCCCAGGCTTTTCTGCCCTTGATGATGGAGGAAAGGGCCATGAGCCAGGAAAGGCAGGTGGCTTCTAGAAGCTGGGAAAAGGAAGGAAACAGATTCTCCCCAAGAACCTCCAGAAGGAATGCAAACCCTGCCAGAACCTTGACTTTCCTTTGGACCTCTGACCTCTAGACTGTAAGAGAACAAATTTTGTTGTTTTAAACCACTAAGTTTGTGGTCATTTGTCACAAGCTGAAACTAATACCCAACTACACTTGGATGTTGAAAGAATAAACTAAAATAATGTGTTGCATGTTTAAACTTAGTCCCCAGTAAGTGTTCAATAAACATGAGTTTCTGTGACAAAAGTTACTGATGATGGTGATGATGATGTTGATGGTGATGAAGAAGAAGACGAAGCTGATGGTGATGATGATGATGGTGATATTTGAGAGCCTTACTCTAGCCCATCCTCCAGCCTCATCTCTTGCATCCTCTTCCTTTGGTTCCACCCACAGACTTTTTAAATTCACTTGTTCCAGACTCCTTACTTTTTTCCCGAGTTCCTGCTGTCTTCCACTTCTGTTCTTCCTTTGCATGGTGCTTTAAAATGCTTTTACTTACCCAGTCCACCTGGTTAAATTATTCCCAACTATTAGGATTCTCTGGTGGCTCAGATGGTAAAGAATCCACCTGCAGTGCAGGAGACCTGGGTTCGATACCTGGGTTGGGAAGAGCCCCTGGAGAAGGCCATGGCAACCCAACTGCTGTCTTCCACTTCTGTTCTTCCTTTGCATGGTGCTTTAAAATGCTTTTACTTACCCAGTCCACCTGGTTAAATTATTCCCAACTATTAGGATTCTCTGGTGGCTCAGATGGTAAAGAATCCACCTGCAGTGCAGGAGACCTGGGTTCGATACCTGGGTTGGGAAGAGCCCCTGGAGAAGGCCATGGCAACCCATTCCACTATTCTTGCCTGGAGAATCCCCATGGACAGAGGAGCCTGGCAGGCTGCAGTCCATGGGGTCACAGAGAGTCAGACACGACTGAGGGACTAAACACATTAGGATTCACGGTGGAATTCTGAAGACTATAGAGCAGGGTTTCTCAGTCTTGACAGTGTTGATATTTTGGTCCAGATAATTCTTTCTGGTGGGGGCTGTTCTGTGCACTGAAGGGCTTTTAGCTGCATTTGTGGTCTCTACCTTCTAGGTGCTTAAAGCCCTTCCTCTCCTTCCCTGCCAAATGTGACCATCAAAAAAATATCCCCAGATACAGTCGAATGTGCCTTGGAGGGCAATGTCACCCCTGGTTGAGAATTACTGCTTTAGGGGATATCACCCCCAATCCTGCTCCAAACCAACAGCTGTGCAAATACATGACTTTCCCCAAGGAACACAACCCTCCAGAAAACCCGAGCACCACTTTACTGATAGCTGAACTTGGACCCCAAACCTTAAAAAAGGCATTTCTAGGAACAGAGCCAGATGCCATGGAGCATCATCCCAGTGAGCTAATGAGGACTCAGCACCTTCAAACCAGAGGCCAGGGGGCTGCATCTCACTCCTTGTGCCCAGGAGGATGCCACAGAGAGAAGAGGGCAGTAGGGATGATCAAACCTGTAGGAGGTGCTGAGCAGAATTGCAGCCTGGCTGGGCCCAAGCCAGACACCTCCCTGGACGGGTCTGTGGTATGAGAGGAAGCAGATCAGGAAAGAGGTGGTTAGTTAAGGAAGAGGTGGGCTGCATGACCTTATTTCTGACTCCAAGGAAGGGAGAAACAGGAAGAAGTGAGCCCACCTCTGCACTCACCTTTCAGCACACAGTGGCCCGGTCCATTGCCTGGAATCCAACCTCTCAGAACAGCCGTCTTTGGAGAAGTGAGGAAAAGAGGGATAGAAAGCATTTGGCATCTTCTACGTCATCTCATTAGTTTCCTGTGGCTGCTGCAACAAAGTGCCACAAACTTGGTGGCTTAAAGCAACAGAAACTTATTCTCTCCCAGGTCTGAAAGCCAGAAGTCTAAGCTGTCAGCAGGGCTGGGGCTCTTTCTCTCTGAAGGCTCTGGGGGAGGATCCTTCCTTGTCTTCTGGCAGTGCCTTCTGATGGCTCCTGGTGTACCTTGACCTGCAGCAACATCACTCCAGCCTCCGCCTTCACCTTCATGTGACCTTGTGGTCCCTTCATCTCCACGTCTCTAATCCCCCACTCCTTTCCCTTATAAGACACCAGTCATAGGACCGCCTCAAACCCAGGATGAGCTCATCTCAAGATATTTAATATCTCTCCAAAGAACCTATTTCTAAATAAGGTCACATTCACAGACAGAAGGGGTTAGGACTTAGATATATTTTTGGAGGACCCATGTCACCTTCCAGCTCCAAGCCACTCCTGTGTAAAGACTCCTAAATGGTCCAAGGAGAGATGGGTGGGCATACACTTCACACTTCAAGCAGGACTTCCCTACACTTGCTACTGTGTACTGGAGACCCCCCAGAAACTGTATATTCTTCCAAAAGGTGCTTTCAGAATTACCTATGTCCTGGTTCCTGCTTTTAGGTTCTGGCACATAGTAGGTGTTTAATAAATGTTTATGGCTCAGCAGCACTTTTTTACAGTAGCCAAGACATGCCAACAGCCTAAACATCCATCGACAGATTAATGGATGAAGAAGCTGTGGTATATATATATATATATATTATATATAATATATAATATATATATATAGTGGAATATTACTCAGCCATAAAAAAGAATGAAGTAATGCCATTTGCAGCACCATGGATGAACCTAGAGATTATCATACTTAGTAAAGTATGCCAGACAGAGAAATACAAAAGGGAGAAACAGGAAGAAGTGAGCCCACCTCTGCACTCACCTTTCAGCACACAGTGGCCCGGTCCATTGCCTGGAATCCAACCTCTCAGAACAGCCGTCTTTGGAGAAGTGAGGAAAAGAGGGATAGAAAGCATTTGGCATCTTCTACGTCATCTCATTAGTTTCCTGTGGCTGCTGCAACAAAGTGCCACAAACTTGGTGGCTTAAAGCAACAGAATCTTATTCTCTCCTGGGTCTGGAAGCCAGAAGTCCAAGCTGTCAGCAGGGCTGGGGCTCTTTCTCTCTGAAGGCTCTGGGGGAGGATCCTTCCTTGTCTTCTGGCAGTGCCTTCTGATGGCTCCTGGTGTACCTTGACCTGCAGCAACATCGCTCCAGCCTCCGCCTTCACCTTCATGTGACCTTGTGGTCCCTTCATCTCCACGTCTCTAATCCCCCACTCCTTTCCCTTATAAGACACCAGTCATAGGACCGCCTCAAACCCAGGATGAGCTCATCTCAAGATATTTAATATCTCTCCAAAGAACCTATTTCTAAATAAGGTCACATTCACAGACAGAAGGGGTTAGGACTTAGATATATTTTTGGAGGACCCATGTCACCTTCCAGCTCCAAGCCACTCCTGTGTAAAGACTCCTAAATGGTCCAAGGAGAGATGGGTGGGCATACACTTCACACTTCAAGCAGGACTTCCCTACACTTGCTACTGTGTACTGGAGACCCCCCAGAAACTGTATATTCTTCCAAAAGGTGCTTTCAGAATTACCTATGTCCTGGTTCCTGCTTTTAGGTTCTGGCACATAGTAGGTGTTTAATAAATGTTTATGGCTCAGCAGCACTTTTTTACAGTAGCCAAGACATGCCAACAGCCTAAACATCCATCGACAGATTAATGGATGAAGAAGCTGTGGTATATATATATATATATATTATATATAATATATAATATATATATATAGTGGAATATTACTCAGCCATAAAAAAGAATGAAGTAATGCCATTTGCAGCACCATGGATGAACCTAGAGATTATCATACTTAGTAAAGTATGCCAGACAGAGAAATACAAATATCATATGATATCACTCATATGTGGAATCTAAAATATGACACAGATGAACTTATCTACAAAAGAGAAGCAGACTCAGAAGCATAGAGAATAAATCTTGTGGTTGCCACGGAGGGAGGGGGTAGAGGAATGTTGGACTGGGAGTTTAGGATTAGCAGATGCAAATTATTATGCATAGAATGGATAAGCAACAAGGTCCTACTGTATAGCACAGGAAACTACATTCAATATCCTGTGATAAACCATATTGGAAAATAATTTTTTAAAAAAAGAAAAAAAAATGTTTATGCCTTAAATGAATGACTGAGGCCTAAGGATTTGAAACAGTTTTCCCAGGTAGTAGCTTTTCTGCTTTGACAGGCTTTGAAGTAAACTTAATCTCAGGATCACATTCATTCATGTAGTAAGTGTTTAATTGGCACATACTGTGTGCCAGACAGCACAACAGAAATGCTGATACAAAAATACGTGGCCTCTTTCTTCAAAATTCCAAATCTTCTTAATTACACATTGAGCACCTACTGTGTGCCTGCCACTGGGCTCCCGGGTGGCCTAGGGAGACAGACATGCATTGACCATCTCAGCTGAGGTGGGAAGTGCTTGCTCAGAGCTTGTTCAGTGTGCTATAGCACACAGAGAAGCCAGGATTCGATTTGGCTTCAAGGGTCATTCAGGCTGCAGGAGATGAAGGTATCTGGGTTGGATTTTACTTGTAGGGGAGACAGGACTGTTTCCTGAGATGAAGCATTCTAAAAACATGGTCTCTGGGCAGTCTGAATATCTGTTTGCTGATGGCAGTAGAAATTGTAAAAACCCTTTTGAAAAGATATTTGGCAATAAGAATCAAGTACTTTTTAAATATTCATACATTTTGACCCATTGACTTCACTTCTTGGAATATGTTACAGGGCTCCAGTCTGACCTGCATAAAAGGTTCTAAGCCTGAGGATATTTATTACAGTGTTGCTACAATAACCAATAATTTTGAAATAACCTAAAGGAAAGAAATCAGCTTAGTAAAGTGTGTACCTACTTTTAAGAGACCTGAGACTATCATAGGCTTATATATATAGTGCTTACTGTAGAAATCCTGGGATATTAAAAAGCTATTTTTATGATTTTAGAAGAAAATTATAGCTTATAAAATTGCATGACTATGTAAAGAAATGTCTGCTTATTAAACAAACAATTTTCCAGGGCACTGGGGCTCAAGGGAGATTTTCTTTTTCTTCTTTTTCCTATTTTGAAATTTTCTTGAATGTCATCCTTTTAATGAAGAAAATCAAAGCATAGATTTCTCTCTAAAGTGAAGGTGTTTATCAAATGTGATCTTTGTTTTTTGTAAACTTTTATTTTTTTAATAACAATGCTCTATTTATGGATACATCAATAATCGTATGTATCTTCAGATACACAGTTTAGTAGTTTTGCTGTAGAAATTAGTATATTTTGTTAACGATTAAATTGTCTTATGTTTCCCTTATACATTTTTTGTAAATCCTTGTTGAAAACTACACAGTTGGGTTGGTGTAGGGGAGGTGAGTATGTTAGAAAAGCAAATACATTTGATAAAAATTCAGAGCTGTAGAAGTCACCTTAATATCATCCTAAATTTTGGTGCTTTACAGTGAGACTTACAATTTGTCTATCATGTATGACCTTGAGATTGGACTGCCTGGATTGGAATCCTAACAATATGAGAGCTCAGAACAGTTCATCTCATCATTCCTCAGTCTTGTCATCTTTAAAATGGGCTAATGTGAGAACTGGATGAAATGATCCATGAATGCTCATAGCATAATGCCTGCTTCACACATACTAAGCCTCTGGTGAGATTCATAGTAGAATAATAGTAATTAATAAACACAGGATAAAACTGATATGACCTAATTGATGAGAGTGAAAGAGGAGAGTGAAAAAGTTGACTTAAGGCTCAACATTCAGAAAATGAAGATCGTGGCATCCGGTCCCATCACTTCATGGGAAATAGATGGGGGAACAGTGGAAACAGTGTCAAACTTTATTGTTTTGGGCTTCAACATCACTGCAGATGGTGACTGCAGCCATGAAATTAAAAGACGCTTACTCCTTGGAAGAATGCTGTGATTCATGGGGTCGCAAAGAGTCAGACACGACTGGGCAACTGAACTGAACTGAATTTTGTATCTTAAATATCTTTCCCACCCCCCTCAGGCAATGCTGTGCTGAAAATAAACTACGAATTTTCATCAGATAAAAGAACAAACACTTCAGAAATCCTTCTTCTCTACCCTGTGGGCCCAGCATCAGAGCAACGAGAAAGAAATTTTCAGATGGGAAAAGAATTGAAGACATTCAGAAGTGTCATTCAGGATGGAAATTCCAATTCAATTTCAGGAGTAACTTTGTTATTTCTAAGCACAAAGCTTGGTTTCCCTTCTATTATAGGCCAGCATTTTGAGAATTTATGGCTTTGTGATGATAAAAACGTGAGACACAAGAGAATCCAATTATACCTTAAAGGGATTGTTCCATCTCCGGGGTATAAATTGCTCCTGCAATTGGGTGGAGAGCATTTATGTTAGATAATAAATTTTAGAAATAAGGACCTGGGTCTCAACGTAACGTCAAAGAAACTGGAATGAAATCTGGGAGCAGAATTTGAAGGCAGAAAACAAATCTCTGAAAGAATCCAATAGATTAAAGGCTGTTTTACAGAAGATGTTCAAAAGCAAGACGATGAATGCAGTGTCAGAAAACCGGGTCAGCATTTTTGGAAATGGCACCATGCAGTGAGAACATGAAGACTGCTGAAGCCTTATTCCCATGCTGTTCCCTAAGGCCCTGCATCCCTCTCTCAAGTAGAATCCTTCATTCATTCCTGCAGTCATTCAGAAAGCAACGATGGGGAAGTGTCAAAGCTTGGGCATTAAGGGCAGATGCATTAAGACAACAAAGCTACCCTCAAGAAGCCTCAGTCCTTGTGGGAGAAGCACAGTTGGTTGTTAATAATAATAGCAACCACATATATGTGGAATCTAGAAAGCTGGTATAGATGAACTTATTTGCAAAGCAGAAATAGAGACCCAGACATACAGAACAAACGTATGGATAGCAAGAGGGGACGGGATGAATTGGGATATGTATAAAACAGGTAACTAACGAGAGCCCACTGCATAGCACAGGGAACTCGACTCACTGCCCTGTGGTGACCTAGTTGGGAAGGAAATCCAGAAAAGTGGGGATGTGTGTGTACACAGAGCTGATTCACTTTGCTGTATGGCAGAAACTAACACAACATTGTAAAGCAGCTCGACTCCAGCTTTTTAAAAAGTCATCCACAAAACAGCTATTAAATACCATATTTGGTGCTCTATGTAACCATATATATTTACATACACACACTGCTACAGATATATATCTCTTATAATATGTATGTCTCTCTATATATATAGATATATCTACTATGATTCAGTGTAGCCTCCCCCACTTTTAGCAAGTGAAGAAAATATAGGGCTAGCAAGGATATGAATCATAAGAAGGGGTAAGTAGAGATTAAATACCCTGATAGTTCCAAGAAGTGAGAGATCACATACACTATATATCTTGTCTGGGCTTCTGGAGCAGCTGTACTTTGAAGTCTGAATAGCATTTTAAGAGGCACAGATGGCGGAGAACATTTTTCCAGGAGGAGGATTTGGCACATGAAAGGGGTTGACTGACTTCAGGTCTTCTTGTGCAGGACCTTGAGTAAGGTTATTAAATACATGGTTTGTCTTGTGACAGTTGCCACAGGGATTGTTGAAATAATTACTTTAAATCAGATGAGGATTGAAATAAAGGAAGAAGAGAGGAGGATGGTGTAGCTATTTCCATACCAATAGATTGGTAATACCTACCATGCCCCTCTGCATTATCTCTCTTGGGCTGGAACGGATAACTTGTGCAGCCTTCACAGGCATTCATTCATTCATTTGTCCATTCATCCATCCAGCCATGAGTGCATGTATCCATGCAGCCAGCCATCCTTTCATCCAGCCATCCATGCGTGCATCCACTCAGCAGAGACTTACCTAGTACCTACATCATGTCAGGCTAAGGCTACAGAAGTGAACGGCTGATCAAGTTTCTGCCTGCTTAGTGCATATGTTCTTATGGAGGGAGGCAGACAGCAAATAGATGTATATATAATATGTCAGGATATGATAGATGTGTGCGTGCTCAGTCGTGTCTGACTCTTTGAGACCCCATGAACGATAGCCCCCCAGGCTCTGCTACCCATGTAATTTTCCAAGCAAGACTACTGGAGTGGGTTGACATTTCCTCCTTCAGAGGATCTTCCCCACCCAGGGATTGAACCCATGTCTCCTGCATCTCCTGCATCAGCAGGCGAATTCTTTACCATTGAGCCACCTGGGAAGCCCCAGGAGATGAGGGGTGTGTGTGTGCTAAATCACTTCACTCATGTCCGACTCTGTTGACCCTTTGGACTGTAGACCCCCAGGCTCCTCTGTCCATGGGATTCTCTAGGCAAGAATACTGAAGTGGGTTGCCATGCCCTCCTCCAGGGAATCTTCCTGACCCAGGGATCAAACCTGCATCTCTTAGGTTTCCCGCATCAACAGGCAGGTTCTTTACCTCCAGCGCCACCTACATTCTGTCTGATTCTATGGCACCATAGGGTGGACAAGGCAGGGGTCTGGCTTGCTGCTGCTGTACAGAGGGCGATCAGAAAAAGACCTCTCTGATTCTGGGCCATGTGAGCATGAGCTGGAAGATGGGAGAGGTGGGATTGTGGCAGTCTTGGGGCAGGCAGCCTTTCCAGCTGCAGGCGTACAGGTGCCAAGATGGGAGTGTCCTTGGCGTGTCTCAAACAGTGAGAGAGCAACGTGGCTGGAGCTTTGGGGGGAGTGGTGGAAGTGAGACCAGGGCGGGAGGTGAGATAGAGGGGAATCGGGATTCATCAGCTCGGGCTTCTACCCTGACAGAGGGGAAAGCTATCGCCCTGTTTTCATCAGAGGAGTAACATGATTTGATCTTTGGCTTCAGCAGAGGTGCTTCTGCAGGTCATTCTGGCTGCTGTGTGGAAGATGGACTGTAGGCAGGAGAAGGAGAAGTAGCCCCCCTCCCTGTAGCTGGAGAGAAGGCATGGCTCTTGCTAAAGCAGAGACACAATTCAGTGGAAGCTCAGATAACCTGCCCTTGATAACTCATTTCGCCAAACCAGCCACAGCTCACTTACCTGGAAAGAGAGACTCAAACTTGTCCATTTGACAGATTCCACTGTAAGGTCCCAGATCCATTACTCCATTCTGGGGTGACAGAATTGGGGTAGAACCATGGCAGTCTTCAAAGTACTTCATGCCCAGGGTTGGAAAGATCAAAGATGCTCACACATTACAGTGAAACAGAGCAGAGAGCCCCATGTGCTTGGAGAGAAAAAGCCCTAATCAGGGTTTAATGTCACTGTGAGCTCACCCAGGGGACGGGGCGCCAGGTGAGATGAGGCAACACTTTGGGGCTTAGGAGGGATACGTGCCCTGCTGCACGGAGCTGACTGTTCCCTGATCATTGGAGCTGTGGTGTGGGGGAGGGCGTAACTTATGCAGGGCATCGTGGGATCATGTGAGCAGGAGGCTTAGGTAAGTTAGGTGGGAATCACCTGGATGAGCCTTGCAGCTGACAAGACAGGATGAAACTGGAAGGCTGAGCTAGTGTTGTTTATTTTTTATTGTGGGGAAATACACATAACACTTGATGCTTCACTAGTGGCTCAGATGGTGAAGAGTCTGCTTGCAGTGTGCAAAACCCAGGTTCGATCTCTGGGTTGGGAAGGTCCCCTGGAGAAGGAAATGGCTACCCACCCCTGCATCCTTGCCTGGAAAATTCCATGGATGGAGGAGCCTGGCAGACTACAGTCCATGGGATCTCAAAGAGTCAGACATGATGGAGCGACTTCATTTCATACATAGCACTTAACCATCTCAACTGTACAATTCAGTAATGTTAAGAACATCCACACTGTTGTACAACCAATCTCTAGAATTCTTCCATTTTTCCAATCTGAAGCTCAGAATAAACCCATTAAGCAGAGATTCCCCCATTCCCTCTCCTTCCAGCCCTTGGCAACCACTGTTGTACTTTCTGTCTAAACTTGACTCTAGGTGCCTCATATCAGTGAACTTCTATAGTGTTTGTCTTGTTGTGACTGGCTGATTTCATTAGCATCGTGTCTAAGGTTCACCCATTTACAGCATGTGTCATTATTAAGGCTGAATAATATTCCCCTGTATGTGTATACCACATTTTGTTTACCCATTCATCCGTTTCTGGACATTTTGATTCGTTTCCACCTTTTGGATATTGTGATGAATGCTGCTATAAACAGTTCTTTGAGGCATAAGCTCAGAAATGGAATTGCTGGATCACATAGTAATTCTATTTTTAATTTTTTGAGAAGCTGTCCATGCTAGAATTTTATGTTGAGGAATTTCAACTACTGGAATAGAGCTCAGACTTTGTTCTGTCAGCCATGGGGAGATGAACAATGTACGGGAGTCTTCTGAGCAAATGCACAGAGCAGGCATTCTAAAAGAAAAGTTTAGGTTAAGGCAGCCAATTAGGAGACAGTTACAAATGTTAATTTCAAGGGATTCTGATGTGAAAGGAAAGATCAAAGTCAGTATTTCAGTTTGGAAGATACTAGAATTAACTTAGACGTTAGAATTATCTTCTAGTACTCACAGTAATTGAGATTGCTTCCTTTCCACTATCATCAGAGGCATTTACAAATTCTAAATGTTTTGGTGCAGAAACCAGAGTTCTCTCTGAAAAAGTAAACAAGCTTTCTTTAATATGAGAGATTTCATCTCCATCAGGATACACATACACTGTTATTTATTTATTTGGAAAAGCAATAAAAACTGCATATTGTGGGATGAAATCTCCTTAGTGCTGCATGTAGAAATTTCCCATCTGTTCCTTGACTTCAGGTTGGAATTGGAGATATGAAGACAAATCTTAGACAGTCAGCTCAACCCTAAGAATGAATGAATAAATTTAAGCCCTTATGCACTCATGATTCTGTTTGCAAATTGGTGGGTCCTGTCATCTTGGGAACCATCTCTCAGCTCTCCTCTCCTTTATTCCCACATCCACTTGAGTGTCAGATCTTCCTGGCTCCCCTCTCTGCCTCCATCCATCATTATCTCTTACTTGAACTAATTCATCAGCCTTTGTATATAGGTCAGGATGCAGGCAGAATATGGAAACGACCCTGAATATTTCAAACGGAGGGAACTTAGTACAAGGAATTGGTGACACTGATGTATGTCTTCTGAGGAACAAACAAGGGTTTATAAGGCAACAAAGAGATAAGCAGGGCAGCTGCTACATACCCTGAATGGACACATGGAGCAAGGGGGTAGGGAGGTTGCTGTCCTGCCCGGGAGCCAGGTTCCTTTGACGGGCTAGACCCTGAGAGGATCTGTTCCATGAGAGCTGGAACCAGGCAGGACCACAGAGGAAGGGACTGGAACAATGACCTGGAGAAGATGCAGTCCTGCTAGGGCTGCTGCCCAAAGGAAGCACCTAGCTCCTTCCCAACTTCCAGTCTTCCACCATAGGGCAACACCAGCTGGAGGCCAGAAGACAAGGATGCCGAGAAACGTGGTCCCTGTGAAAAGGACAGGAAATAGACCAGACCACTAAGAGGGCCGTGACCAGCACAACCTCCTGGTCTAGCTGGTTAGACTTTGACCTTCGATCAGTCCATCCTCCACACTTCCTGGTTGGTTTCCCTAGAACACTGTGGGTATGGTGTCCCCACCAACTCTAGCATTGTCCTCTCCATGACAACTACCACGACTTCAAAGAGAGGCACATTGGAGTTCCGTGCTTTGTCCTTTCTGCTACCAAAGTATCTCATATAGGCCCCGCTATCTCAGTGACCATCCCTGTAGTCTTCACTTCAACTCTTTCTCCCACTTGGTTTCAGCCCCTACAAGCTTGGAACCATGTTCTCATCACTAGTGTAGGCCTAACAGCACCAATCAAGAATGTCTGATGGATGACCATCGAACACCTATCAATAGGATTATGCACCTTTTGATTTCTCTTACTAAACTTTTTATTTTGTAATGTAATATAGCCAATTGACTGGACAATGTATAGCAAATCAAATCCCTTACAATCATACAGTGGAAGTGACAAAGCACCAATCAAGAATGTCTGATGGATGACCATCGAACACCTATCAATAGGATTATGCACCTTTTGATTTCTCTTACTAAACTTTTTATTTTGTAATGTAATATAGCCAATTGACTGGACAATGTATAGCAAATCAAATCCCTTACAATCATACAGTGGAAGTGACAAATAGATTCAAGGGATTAGATCTGATAGAGTGCCTGAAGAACTATGGACAGAAGTTCGTGACATTGGACAGGAGACAGGGATTGAGACCATCCCCAAGAACAAGAAATGCAAAAAGGCAAAATGTTTATCTGGGGAGGCCTTACAAATATCTGCAAAAAGAAGAGAAGCTAAAGGCAAAGGAGAAAAAGAAAGATACACCCATATGAATGCAGAGTTCCAAAGAATATCAAGGAGAGATAAGAAAGTCTTCCTCAGTGACCAGTGCAAAGAAATAGAGGAAAACAATAGAATGGGAAAGACTAGAGGATGATGTGAAAGGAAAGATCAAAGTCAGTATTTCAGTTTGGAAGATACTAGAATTAACTTAGACGTTAGAATTATCTTCTAGTACTCACAGTAATTGAGATTGCTTCCTTTCCACTATCATCAGAGGCATTTACAAATTCTAAATGTTTTGGTGCAGAAACCAGAGTTCTCTCTGAAAAAGTAAACAAGCTTTCTTTAATATGAGAGATTTCATCTCCATCAGGATACACATACACTGTTATTTATTTATTTGGAAAAGCAATAAAAACTGCATATTGTGGGATGAAATCTCCTTAGTGCTGCATGTAGAAATTTCCCATCTGTTCCTTGACTTCAGGTTGGAATTGGAGATATGAAGACAAATCTTAGACAGTCAGCTCAATCCTAAGAATGAATGAATAAATTTAAGCCCTTATGCACTCATGATTCTGTTTGCAAATTGGTGGGTCCTGTCATCTTGGGAACCATCTCTCAGCTCTCCTCTCCTTTATTCCCACATCCACTTGAGTGTCAAATCTTCCTGGCTCCCCTCTCTGCCTCCATCCATCATTATCTCTTACTTGAACTAATTCATCAGCCTTTGTATATAGGTCAGGATGCAGGCAGAATATGGAAACGACCCTGAATATTTCAAACCGAGGGAACTTAGTACAAGGAATTGGTGACACTGATGTATGTCTTCTGAGGAACAAACAAGGGTTTATAAGGCAACAAAGAGATAAGCAGGGCAGCTGCTACATACCCTGAAGGGACACATGGAGCAAGGAGGTAGGGAGGATGCTGTCCTGCCCGGGAGCCAGGTTCCTTTGACGGGCTAGACCCTGAGAGGATCTGTTCCATGATAGCTGGAACCAGGCAGGACCACAGAGGAAGGGACTGGAACAATGACCTGGAGAAGATGCAGTCCTGCTAGGGCTGCTGCCCACAGGAAGCGCCTAGCTCCTCCCCAACTTCCAGTCTTCCACCATAGGGCAACACCAGCTGGAGGCCAGAAGACAAGGATGCTGAGAAACATGGTCCCTGTGAAAAGGACAGGAAATAGACCAGACCACTAACAGGGCCGTGACCAGCACAACCTTCTGGTCTAGCTGGTTAGACTTTGACCTTCCATCAGTCCATCCTCCACACTTCCTGGTTGGTTTCCCTAGAACATTGTGGGTATGGTGTCCCCACCAACTCTAGCATTGTCCCCTCCATGACGACTACCATGACTTCAAAGAGAGGCACATTGGAGTTCCGTGCTTTGTCCTTTCTGCTACCAAAGTACCTCATATAGGCCCCGCTATCACAATGACCATCCCTGTAGTCTTCACTTCAACTCTTTCTCCCACTTGGTTTCAGCCCATACAAGCTTGGAACCATGTTCTCATCACTAGTGTAGGCCTAACAGCACCAATCAAGAATATCTGATGGATGACCATCGAACACCTATCAATAGGATTATGCACCTTTTGATTTCTTTTACTAAACTTTTTATTTTGTAATGTAATATAGCCAATTGACTGTACGGTGTATAGCAAATCAAATCCCTTACAATCATACAGTGGAAGTGACAAATAGATTCAAGGGATTAGATCTGATAGACAGAGTGCCTGAAGAACTATGGACAGAAGTTCGTGACATTGGACAGGACACAGGGATTGAGACCATCCCCAAGAACAAGAAATGCAAAAAGGCAAAATGTTTATCTGGGGAGGCCTTACAAATATCTGTGAAAAGAAAAGAAGCTAAAGGCAAAGGAGAAAAAGAAAGATATACCCATATGAATGCAGAGTTCCAAAGAATATCAAGGAGAGATAAGAAAGTCTTCCTCAGTGATCAGTGCATAGAAATAGAGGAAAGCAATAGAATGGGAAAGACTAGAGGTCTTTTCAAGAAAGTTAGAGATACCAAGAGAACATTTCATACACAAATGGGCACAATAAAGGACAGAAATGGTATGGGCCTAACAGAAGCAAAAGATATTAAGAAGTGGCAAGAATACACAGAAGAACTGTACAAAAAAGATCTTCATGACCTCCATAACCATGATGGTGCAATCACCCACCTAGAGCCAGACATCCTGGAATGTGAAGTCAAGTGGGCCCTAGGAAGCATCACTACGAACAAAGCTAGAGGAGGTGAGGAATTCCAGTTGCGCTATTTCAAACCCTAAAAGATGATGCTGTGAAAGTGCTGCACTCAATATGCCAGCAAATTTGGAAAACTCAGCAGTGGCCACAGGACTGGAAAAGGTCAGTTTGAAAAATGACCAACCCTAAAGAAGGGCAATGCCGAAGAATGTTCAAACTGCAGCACAATTGCACTCATCTCACACACCAGCAAAGTAATGCTCAAAATTCTCCAAGCAAGGCTTCTACAGTATGTGAACTGAGAACTTCCAGATGTTCAAGCTGGATTTAGAAAAGGCAGAGGAGCCCTAGATCAAATTGCCAACAACTGTTGGATCATAGAAGAAGCAAGAGAGTTCCAGAAAAGCATCTACTTCTGCTTTATTGATTACACCAAAGCCTTTAACTGTGTGGATAACAACAAACTGTTGAAAATTCTTCAAGAGATGGAAATACCAGACCACCTGATCTTCCTCCTGAGAAATCTATATGCAGGTCAAGAAGCAACAGTTAGAACTGGACATGGAACAACAGACTGGTTCCAAATAGGAAAAGGAGTAGGTCGAGGCTGTATAGTGTCACCCTACTTATTAAACTTATATGCATCATGTGAAATGCCAGGCTGGATGAAGCACATGCTGGAGTCAAGACTGCTGGGAGAAATATAAGTAACCTCAGATATGCAGATGACACCACCATTATGGCAGAAAGTAAAGAAGAACTAAAGATCCTCTTAATGAAAGTGAAAGAGGAGAGTTAAAAAGTTGGCTTAAAACTCAACATTCAAAAAATGAAGATCATGGCATCTGGTCCCTTCACTTCATGGCAAATAGATGGGGAAACAGTGACAGACTCTATTTTCTTGGGCTTCATAATCACTGCAGATGGTGACCACAGCCATGAAATTAAAAGACGCTTGCTCCTTGGAAGAAAAGCTATGACCAACCTAGACAGTATATTTAAAAAGCAGAGACATTACTCTGCCGACAAAGATCCATCTAGTCAAAGCTATGATTTTTCCTGTAGTCAGGTCTTGATGTGAAAGTTGTACTATAAAGAAAGCTGAGTCCTGAAGAACTGATGCTTTTGAAGAATTGATGCTTTTTGTTGTAGAAGACTCTTGAGAATCCCTTGGACTACAAGGAGATCCAACCAGTCCATCCTGTAGGAAATCAGTCCTAAATATTCATTGGAAGGACTGATGTTGAAGCTGAAACTCCAATACTTTGGCCACCTGATGTGAAGAACTGACTCATTGGAAAAGACCCTGATTCTGGGAAGGATTGAAGGCAGGAGGAGAAGGGGACAACAGGATGAGATGGTTGGATGGCATCACCAACTCAATAGACATGAGTTTGAGCAAGCTCCAGGAGATGGTGATGCACAGGGAAGCCTGGCGTGCTGCAGTCCATGGGGTCTCAAAAAGTCGGACATGACTGAGTGACTGAACTGAACTGATAGCCAATTTATATTATGATATCAATTAAATGTTTGATTATAGTGTTATGATATTAATAGTTTCAGGTGGACAGCAAAGGGACTCAACCAAACATATACACATATCCATTCCCCCCAAACTCCCCCATACTCTCCTTCTTATATAAATTCACCTTTTGCATAAGTATTTTTAAATTAAAACAGTTTAACTTTAGAAAGCCTTGTATTATTACATATAATTCACACAGCAGTTCTTTAGCTTGGACTATCTCTTATGACTCCACTTATTTTATAGACAAAGAAAATCTAGATCCAGGGAAAGGCTATGATTTATCAAGGCCACAGGGTGAGCCAGGGCTGCAAGCAGGTCCTGCTGCTGGTGTTCTGGATCAGAGTCCAGGCCTGGGCGATATGTCGCCTGTGGATTCTGGGAAGACTTTGCACGTGAAATACAGACTCCAGCCTTGGTGCTGGTTCTGTGGCCTTTGCTCACAGTTACTATGTCTTCTTTGCTTCTTTTCCATATTATAAGGTTCTTCAAAAGTTTAGGCTTTTAGACCAAGGCAGGATGAATTCTAGGTTATTTGTTATGAAAAAGTTCAAGGTTATGAAAAAGATATTATCCAAATAGAGTAGATAGAGGTCTACCCAGATAAGCAGAGCCACTCTAACCAGTCATAGAATGTCACGTGGAGAAATGCGTTTGGCCACCTTTCCTATGGTGATTCTTCCTTTGTTTTCTTTATTAACTGATTTGCTTGCTAATTGCGACACACGTCCTCGTACCTATGGGGCTTTGGCTATATGAGAGATGATTCTGTGAAGTGTTTACTCCATTATTGAACATACGAAAATTCAATATTCATTGCTAATTGGGTCATCTCAGTTACTAAAGAGGAAAATGGCCTCCTGGCATATTCAGATGAAATTATCAGTTTCAAAATATTCATCTTTTTGTCTTCTCCCCCACTACTTCAGTGGAGGCCCTCACAATATTTGTGTGAACTAACGAATGAAAGATCTCCTGGTTTATTCCCCTGCTAGAGACGCCTTCTAAAACAAAACTCAACCATGTCACTTTGCTTCTTAGAAGGAGGGAGGTGGGAGGGGCATTCAGGATGGGGAACACATGTACACCCATGGCAGATTCATGTCAATGTATGGCAAAACCAATACAATATTGTAAAGTAATTAGCCTCCAATTAAGAGAAATAAATTTATATTTAAAAAAAAATGTTCACCCACTCCCCATTGTCCACAGAATGAAGTCTGAATGCCTTGGCTCTGTTGTTCATAATCTGATCCTTAATTCTCATTTTGCCCTCTAGTTCCTTTATGCTACTAGGGAATGGCAACTTGTTATCACTGTTTTGATAAATTTAGAGTGGATAGAACTTCAAACCAGTTTAATTAAAAAAGAAAAAAAATTTTTTTTAATTTGAACATTGACTATATTGTTGAAGCTCAATCTCAGAGAGAGGGAGAGGAGAGGTAGGTCTTGCTTTGTAGCTGTCTGCTAACTTCATTCAGCAAGCAAGCTGTCCAGTGAGGCAACAATCCCAGGCTGCCTTGTCCCCAGATTGGCCATCTAGAAAAACCTGATAGGTTGTTGAGTCATGACTGTCCCTGTAAAACCTCTGATGGATCTGCTCGAGTCATGTGACTATCCCTGAGAATCTTCTGATTGGTTTGCTTGAGTCACGTGACTATCCCTGAGAATCTTCTGATTGGTTTGCTTGCGTCACATGACTATCTCTGAATGAATCCCTGTAGAAAGACCTATGGAATATTATAATTTAGATATTTGAGCCATATACCCTCCACTCTGAGCCCCATGAACAGCTCTCTGGGACCACAATGAAGGGAGAAGGGGTTCCCCACAGGAACCAGAAGAAGAGGCAGGACGCTGCCTCAAGCAGGGGAACACATGCCACTCTAGTCCACACCCACTGTGTCCTCTTAGGGCTCCACATGCTCGCAGGGCTCATTCAGGCTAAATGGCCCTCTTTTTTCAACTCTTCCTAGAAAAGCAGTACTTCCTCCTTTGAGAAAAGGCAAGTGAATTTGCTCAGTCGTGTTCAATTCTTTGAGACCCCATGGACTGCAGCCTACCAGGCTCCTCCGTCCATGGGATTTTCCAGACAAGAGTACTGGAGTGGGTTGCCATGCCCTCCTGCAGGGAATCTTCCCGACCTGGGATTGAACCTGGGTCTCCCACATTGCAGGCAGACGCTTTTCTGTCTGAGCCACCAGGGAAGCTCCTCCTTTGAGAAATCTTCCCAGATTCTTCCAAACAATGTAATTATTCCCTCTTCTGTGTTTCCACTGAACTTTTGCATGTTCTTAGCTCAGAAACATATATCTACTTCCTCCACCAGATTGTAGGTTTGTTCATTTGTGCATCTTGCTCCCTTTGGGGTTTAACAGTTCCTGGCACACAGTAGGTTTTAGACACATCTAGAAGCAGTGAGTAAGGTTAGCAAGAAATAATCTTTAAGATTTCTCTACATTAAAACCTAAATATACCTAACTTCATTCCTATTTTAAAATTCCTTACGTGTTTTCACCATTCATCTTGTTTACCTGCATTCTTAAAAAAAGCTGCAAATCAAGTCACATTCTGTTTTATAGCAGTAAATCCAGATGCTGGGTTGGAAAAGACACTTTCATGACTAAAAACCTTCAGCCTCACCAACTGCAAGAAAATGCAGAGAATTTCTACTGAGGTTGGCAGCAGGCGATAGCCCTAATATTTCAACACACATTTTCCTGTGGAATAGTGAAAAGTTAACTTGGGAGCTTCAATGTTGGTATTACTCATTTTTCAAAAGAGACTGATTAGTGAGTCACTGGGGAAGTGGAAGTTATCAAGATTGTGTGTGTGTGTGTGTGTGTGTGTGTGTGTGTGTTGTGTGCTACAAAGGTGTACTGCCAAGAATCAGTCTGCTAAGGGCTTGGGATTTTAAAGGGCAGTGTTACAAGACCTGATTTAGAACTTATGATTCTGCACTGCTGTGCTCATGGATTTTTAGAGACATGCATGAAAAGTGTACAGATGTGAGAGTTGGACCATAAAGAAGGCTGAGCAATAAGAATTGTGGTACTTTCAAATTGTGATGCTGGAGAAGACTCTTGAGAGACTCCTGGACTGCAAGGAGATCCAACCAGTCAACCCTGAAGGAAAACCCTGAATATTCATTAGAAAGACTGATGCTGAAGATGAAGCTCCAGTACTTTGGCCACCTGATGAAAAGAGCCAACTCATTGGAAAAGACCTTGAGGCTGATTGAAGGCAAAAGGAGAAAAGAGCCACAGAGGATGAGATGGTTGGATGCCATCACTGACTTATGGACATAAATTTAAGCAAACTCCAGGAAGGTACCAAAGTGTGTGCCAGAGAAGGAAACTTACATGCCAGTCCTATTAAGCAGGGCGAGAGGCATGAATGGCACTGGTGGTGACTCAGATGGCATCGGATATATCTGAATTCTTCGTGACCTCTTCATAATGTTTTGCATTGAGCAGAAGCACCTGGCATTTCACATAGACAAATTTAGGTCCAAATCCTGAACATGCCTTGGTTGAAGTTGGTGTCAAATTCCTAGACTGCTAAATTTGGAAGACAAATTAGAGTGCCTAGTGTCCCTTGTGGCCCTGATGATCAGTACCATTTACCACATGCCTAATGCATTACAGGGCTCCATTAGGTACATACATCTCATTAAATCCGCACAACAATCAGGTCTGTTAAACATTATGACTCACCATCCTTCCATTTTGCGGCTATGACCATTGAGACCTAGAAAAGTTTAATAGCACATGGATGATGATGGGGATAGTAAGTGATGGAAGACGTTTGAACTTAAATCTGCCGATCTCAGTGTCCAGACCTTTTTCCTTCAGTCTATGTGGATCACAATAAACTGTGGAAAATTCTGAAAGAGATGGGAATACCAGACCACCTGACCTGACTCTTGAGAAACCTATATGCAGGTCAGGAAGCAACAGTTAGAACCGGACATGGAACAACAGACTGGTTCCAAATAGGAAAAGGAGTATGTCAAGGCTGTATATTGTTACCCTACTTATTTAACTTATATGCAGAGTACATCATGAGAAATGCTGGGCTGGAAGAAGCACAAGCTGGAATCAAGATTGCTGGGAGAAATAACCTCAGATATGCAGATGACACCACCCTTATGGCAGAAAGTGAAGAGGAACTAAAAAGCCTCTTGATGAAAGTGAAAGAGGAGAGTGANGAGAAACGCTGGACTGGAAGAAACACAAGCTGGAATCAAGATTGCCGGGAGAAATATCAATAACCTCAGATATGCAGATGACACCACCCTTATGGCAGAAAGTGAAGAGGAGCTAAAAGGCCTCTTGATGAAAGTGAAAGAGGAGAGTGAAAAAGTTGGCTTAAAGCTCAACATTCAGAAAACGAAGATCATGGCATCTGGTCCCATCACTTCATGGGAAATAGATGGGGAAACAGTGGAAACAGTGCCAGACTTTATTTTTTTGGGCTCCAAAATCACTGCTGATGGTGACTGCAGCCATGAAATTAGAAGACGCTTACTCCTTGGAAGAAAAGTTATGTCCAACCTAGATAGCATTTTCAAAAGCAGAGACATTACTTTGCCGACTAAGGTCCGTCTAGTCAAGGCTATGGTTTTTCCTGTGGTCATGTATGGATGTGAGAGTTGGACTGTGAAGAAGGCTGATCGCCGAAGAATTGATGCTTTTGAAGTGTGGTGTTGGAGAAGACTCTTGAGAGTCCCTTGGACTGCAAGGAGATCCAACCAGTCCATTCTGAAGGAGATCAGCCCTGGGATTTCTTTGGAAGGAATGATGCTGAGGCTGAAACTCCAGTACTTTGGCCACCTCATGCAAAGAGTTGACTCATTGGAAAAGACTCTGATGCTGGGAGGGATTGGGGGCAGGAGGAGAAGAGGACGACTGAGGATGAGATGGCTGGATGGCATCATGGGCTCGATGGACGTGAGTCTGAGTGAACTGGGAGAGATGGTAATGAACAGGGAGGCCGGGCGTGCTGCGATTCATGGGGTCGCAAAGAGTCAGACACGACTGAGCGACTGAACTGAACTGAACTGAACTGTATGGATGTGAGAGTCAGACTATAAAGAAAGCTGAGCACCAAAGAATTGATGCTTTTGAACTATGGTATTGGAGAAGACACTTGAGAGTCCCTTGAACAGCAAGGATATCCAACCAGTCTATCCTAAAGGAAATCATTCCTGAACATTCATTGGAAGGACTGATGAAGCTGAAGCTCCAATATTTTTGTCACCTGATGGGAAGAACTGACTCATTTGAAAAAACCCTGATGCTGGGAAAGATTGAAGGCGGGAGAAGAAGGAGACGACAGAGAATGAGATGGCTGGATGGTATCACCGACTCAATGGACATGAGTTTGAGTAAACTCCAGGAGTTGGTGATGGACAGGGAGGCCGGGTGTGTTGCAGTCCGTGGGATGGCAAAGAGTTGGACATGACTGAGTGACTGAACTGAACTAAACTGAATCTGAATACACAAATACATACAGACAGAAGGTCAACCAGTGGTTTCCAGAGAATGGAGAGAAAAGGTAATGGGGAGTGATTTTTTAATGGTTAGAGGGTGTTCTTCTGGAAAATTTGAAACCAGAGTGAGGTGGTAATTGCACAATGCTGTGAATGCACTAAATGATATTGAAATTGTACATCTTAAAATGGTTAATTACACGATATATGAAATTCACTTGAATTTTACTTTGCAGTTCATGAATGTATACCCACCACAGAATAATCCAACTCGAGGTACAGACATTTTTTAAAGGATGTGTTTGTGTGCTTAGTAGTTCAGTTTTGCCTGACTCTTTCTGACTCCATGGACTGTAGCCTGCCAGGCTCCTCTATGCATGGAATTCTCCAGGCAATAACACTGGAGTGGGTTGCCATGCCTTTCTCCAGGGGATCTTCCCAACCTGGGATCGAACCCAGGTCTCCTGCAGGCGATTGCAGGTGATTCTTTACCATCTGAGCACAACGATACCAATATACATAAGGGCATCTAGTACAAGCATTATAGAAGTTTCCTATGATGAAGAGGGAAAAGAAGTGAAGATAAGGAAATAAAGTAATCTAAACTGAACTAAGATAAATATAGAAAAGGCCCTGAACAGATCAATTAGGCAAAGTTTTGAATCTAGGAGGAGGATCAAAACAATTCTATTACCTAAGATCTTGCCATTAGTCTAAATATTTTTATTATATTTTAAAAGCCTCATATATAAAATGGAGAAGGAAATGGCAACCCACTCCAGTATTCTTGTCTACAGAATCCTGTGGACAGAGGAGCCTGGAGGGCTGCTGTCCATGGGGTCACACAGAGTTGGACATGACTGAAGTGACTTTGCAGCAGCAGCATAGTTTAAAAGATATTAAACATGAAAGAATCATTAAATAAATTAAATTATAGCATACTCATACACAGTGCTTCCCTGGTGGCTCAGATAGTAAAGAATCCACTTGCAATGCAGGAGAGACTCAGGTTTGGAAATCTATGACAAAACTAGTGCATGCGTGCGTGCTAAGTCGCTTCAGTCTTGTCAAGCTCTTTGAGACCCTATGGACTGTAGCCCTCCAGACTCCTCTGTCTGTGGAATTCTCCAGACAAGAATACTGGAGTGGGTTGCCATGCCTTTCTCCAGCAGACCTTCCCAACCAGGGACTGAACCCACATCTCTTAAATCTCCTGCATTGACATGCAGGTTCTTTACCACTAGTACCAACTGGGAAGTCCGATGACAAACCTAGATAGCATATTAAAAACCAAAGACATTAGTTTGCCAACAAAGGTCCATACAATCAAAGCTATTGTTTTCCCAGCAGTCATGTATGGATGTGAGAGTTGGATCATAAAGAAGGTTGAGCGCCGAAAAACTGATGCGTTCGAAACGTGGTGTTGCAGAAGACTCTTGTGAGTCCCTTAGATTCCAAGGAGATCAAACCAGTCATTCGAAAAGGAAATTGATCCTGAATATTCTTTGGAAGGACTGATGCTAAAGCTGAAGCTCCAAAACTTTGGCCCCTAATGGGAACAGCCAACTCACTGGAAAAGACCCTGGTGATGGAAAAGACTGAAGACAAAGGGAGAAGAGGGTGGCAGAGAATGAGATGGCTATATAGCATCACCGACTCAATGCACATGAGTTTGAGCAAACTCCCGAAGACAGTGAAGGACAGGAAAGCTTGCCGTGCTGCAGTTCATGGGATTGCAAGAAGTCAGACACGACTTAGTGACTGAACGACAAAAAAACAACAAATAGTCATATGTGAGCTTCCCAGTGGCACTAGTGGTAAAGAATCAGCCTGGCAATGCAGGAGATATAAGAGATGTGCATTTGAATCCTGGGTTAGGAAGATCCCCTGGAGGAGGGCATGGCAACCCACTCCAGTATTCTTGCCTGGAAAATAACATGGACCGAGGTGCCTGGTGGCCTACGGTCCATAGAGTCACAGAAGAGTTGGACATAACTGAAGTGACTTAGCGGACATGCACACACATAGTCATATACACAGAATACACTTATTGGAATGATGTTGCGAGAAGTTTTTAATGATGGGGAAAAAGCCAACATTAGAAAATTTGAAATCATTTATACATAGTACTATCTCAATTATCTATAAATATATTTAGTTTAAAAAATAATGAAAAGAAATACAACAAAATATTTGCAGTTGTTATAAATTTCTTACAGTGGTACATATTTCTTATGCAATATAAAAAAATATTTTTGATAAAACAAATTTCTATCCACTGAGTTGTAAGGACTGAATGAGATAATTCAGGTAAAGGTGTTTTCACCAGTATTTGGTCCATATTTAGTACTGCATGAATATTATTTATTTTTATTATTGATGTGATAATTTACCTATTACTAATTATAATAACTGCTTGAGAATTAACAGTCATTGATAATGGATAAAGAATTATGAGCTGCCACATGAATGATTTTGAAGCAGGATATTGCACACTGAAAGAATCCACGTAATTGAGAACCTGAGTTTCTTAGACTTTTGGACTATATTACCAACAATGACTCTTTAAGTAAGATAATTAAAATGCATACTGTTTATTAGAGTCTAATTTTATATTGAATAAAAATATGTCTTGAAAAGGTAACAGTTATTCTAGGTATCTAGGGACGATTCAACATTAGGAAGTCTATCAAGTTATAAATTAACCAGATAAAACATTAAAAATACATGCTGAGAAATCATTTCATAAATTCTAGGAGTCAAAAACTGAAATGTAAATGGCAACCCACTCCAGTATTCTTGCCTGGAGAATCCCATGGACTGAGGAGCCTGGTGGGCTACAGTCCACAGGGTCGCAGAGTCGGACACGACTGAGCGACTTCATTCACTCTTTACTCACTCAATGAGACTAAAAGGTAATTTCCAATGTGTGATAGAGAATACCCATTATAGACTGAGAGCAAAATCATATTAAATACAGACATAGCAACTGCATTTTAGATAATGTAAGGAACAAAGTATTACAGTTAACATTGTCTTGGAGAGTTAATCAATTCAACAAGATAAAAATATATAAATATTAGAAAAGAAAAAAATATAGTCACTTGAAGATATTTCAAAGCAACTAGAGGAATAACAAGTGAAACCAAAAGTTAGTAAAAGGAAGTAAATCATAAAGTCAGCTAGAAATAAGTGAAATAGAAATGAAATGTGATACACCGTATAAACTGAAGAATGAAGATAATTCAATAGATTACAGATGTGTATAAGAGACAGATCTGATAATTCAATAGATTACCTAAAAAAATAATTAAAACTATTAGTCAATTAGGTAAAATGACTAAATACAGCATATATATTTTATAATTTTATTTTACACTAGCATCTATCAGTTTGAGATTCAGATGAAAAAATTCTTGTTCACTACAATGATTCCTAACTACAAAATTCCTAGCAAGAAATTTGACAAGTAAAAAAACGTACTTCTGTAAAGAGAACAAAAAATGTTACTGAAGTATAAAATAAGACCTAAACAAAAAGAGAAATATTTTATTTAGTAGAATATTTACCTGTGAAATAGAGTCCCTTTCTTCAATAAATAAGAATTCTTCAATTGGTAATAGTGTTAATGCTTTTTCTAAAATTCTTCTGACTGTTGTTTTTCCTCCACCTGTTGGACCCACTAACATCACACCAACACAAGCCTAAAACAGAATTGCAGGTTTATGGCTTAATTCTAGTTTACTGATTATTCAACAAAGCTGAAACCTCAAAGTTCTTATTTACAAATACATCTCTGACTATACCCTTGGACCATTCATTCAAACTATTTTTCAATTGGTTGTAATCTGGGTTCTGTTTTATTGACTAGGCAAATATTAAAATCACCATGCTGCTGCTGTTGCTGCTAAGTCGCTTCAGTCGTGTCCGACTCTGTGCGACCCCATAGACGGCAGCCCACCAGGCTCCCCCGTCCCTGGGATTCTTCAAGCAAGAACACTGCAGTGGGTTGCCATTTCCTTCTCCAATGCATGAAAGTGAAAAGTGAAAGCGAAGTCGCTCGGTTGTGTCCGACTCTTAGCGACCCCATGGGCTGCAGCCTACCAGGCTCCTGCATCCATGGGATTTTCCAGGCAAGAGTTCTGGAGTGGGTTGCCACTGCCTTCTCTGTAAGTCTCCCAATTTTAAAATTCAAAGAATGATTTTCATTCTTTATATTTAATATATCATTATATTTAATATCTTTATTTATATTAATATCTTTATATTTATGTTAATATCTTTATATTTAATCTTTATATTTAAGGATTTTCATTCTTTACATTTCATTCTTTATATTTAGTTTATTTCACTTTCTAATTCTCATTTACTCCTGTGCCTTTCTCTGTGATTGGCTTCTGTAGTAAGATTTATCTGGGCTTCCTGTTCTCTATTTTTTCTCCTTTGAGTTCTGATTGTCCTTTCCATGTTAATCTTCCCTAATTCATCCTTGTCTCTCTCTCCTCCACATTGTCCCTATCCAATTTCATCCATTTGAGTATCTTCAACTATCATCTGAATTCTAATGACTCCTTTTAAAAATGTACATTTTTCTCAGTCTTTGATTCTAAATGCCAGAGTGAAATTTCTACTAAATACTTCCATCTGGATGTCACACTTCCGTTTTCAAAGTCAACATAATCTAATCTGTATCTTTTTCCCCCTACATTTGTTCTTTCTTGTATTTCCCTGCTGCTGCTGCTAAGTTGCTTCAGCTGTGTCTGACTCTGTACGACCCTGCAGACGGCAGCCCACCAGGCTCCCCTGTCCCTGGGATTCTCCAGGCAAGAATACTGGAATGGATTGCCATTTCCTTCTCCCTAATCTAGTCAATAAAACCACTAGGTACCAACTGTCTGGGCTTCCCTGGTAGCTCAGCTGGTAAAGAATCCACCTGCAATGCAGGAGACCCCAGGTTTGATTCCTGGGTCAGGAAGAAGGGATAGGTTACCCACTCTAGTATTCTTGTGCTTCCCTGGTGGTTCAGATGGTAAAGAATCCGCCTGCAATGCAAAAGACCTGGGTTCGATCCCTGGGTTGGGAAGATCCCCTGGAGGAGGGCATGGCAACCCACTCCAATATTCTTGCCTGGAGAATCCCCATGGACAGAGGAGCCTGGTGGGCTACAGTCCATGAAGTTGCAAAGAGTCAGACATGACTAAGTGACTAAGTACAGCATAGCACCAACTGTCTAAAGTAGAATACTTGCCTTTTTCATTCTCTTATCTCTTTGAAAACTTTTGCATATCATCTTTTCTTTATCCCAACCACAGTAGCCGGCCTTACCTTGGTGTTGTGAACTGAATTTTTGTGTCCTCCTAACATTCAAATGTTGAAGCCCTATCACCCAGTGCATAGTATTGGGGTGGGGGTCTTTGGTAGGCAAGCAAGTTTAGATGAGGTCATGAGGGTGGACTGCATGTTGGAATGGTGTCTTTACAAGAAAAGGGAGAGAGAGGAGAGTTTGCTCTCCTTTTACTATGTGAGGACAGTGTGAGAAATGTCCTGCAGGTAGAAGGTTCTCACCAGAAATAAAACCTGCCAGCACTTTGATCTTGAATATCCCAGTCTCCAGAACTGTGAGAAATAAGTCTGTTCTGTAAGCCATTCAATCTATTGTGTTTTGTTAGAGCAGTCCAAATGGACTGAGTAGGTCAGATGCTAAACATCAGAGTGGGCCCCTCACCATCTCCTTTGAGCTATTGCAAGAACATTGAAGAAATAACTATTTTTAACAATGTCTCACATATATACATTAAAATTTAAATATGGATAAAGTCAAAATATCTTTTTACTTCCATTTCAACCCTAATACCTTCATGAAGGCTTTGTGATTCTCTGGTCTGATAGTCCCATTCTATAACTGGAAAAGTGAGAAAGATCCAAAAAGCCTTGCTTGTCAAATGGAAATTATATATTCAGGACTGCAGCTAGCCTGGTCCTGGGGCATCATGGCTTTATATGAAAGAGCGGCAGCTATTTCTCTGGGAGCAATTTTATACCCCACTTAAACTCCTAAAGCAAAGCTGATGGCTCAGTTGACCCTTGATTCACAAAGATTTCCACAAACGTTTTGGTCTGGTTTACTAATGGTTCAACTAAGCTGAAACCTGAAGGCTCTTGATGTCCAGCCTCAGAGTCAGCTATGAAGAATCAAAAGAAGTCTTGTTTATTTTGCTCCCCGGGAAGAACTTCAATTCTTGGGCTTTTGTTGATGGCCTATTTGGTGTGCCATTTGGAAAACTACAGAACAGAAGATTAAAGATAATCCTATATGGGGCTTTGTACTGTGGAGACAAATGGTAGCTGCTGATCAAACCACCTAAGTCATTCAAGGGTCCATGGTGAGGACCCATTCTAATGAGATTACCCAGAATTAGAATTGAGCTGCTGATCTATTTCTCTTCCCAGGTTGCCGTGACAGTTTTCTGGATGCAACATCACACTAGATGCCGTAACACGTTCACCATCACAGATTGGACAAAATAAAGAACTGTGTGTTTCTGAAGCTACCACTGAACTTCAGACTGGGGACTCCTACCAAAAGTTGACACAGTTGTCTCAGTGAGAGAAGACACACTGCCTAGGACATGAATGATCCCCACTTATACCTGGAAGATCGTACGTCAGATCTTTGATCCTCTCTATTGGGTCTACTGGTGGTGTTTCACTGATATTAACGCTATTCAAGCTATGGCCCTGCTATTTCAATCCGACTGACTAACTCTAGGCACACCATCACATCTATTGAAAGTAATTTGTGTCATGTGTTTGAATACCTGGACTATTTGCAATGTGACAATGGTGTCAACCTTTTAATGCATGAGTCACTCAAAAATGAGCTGATTGTCAAGGAATTCGAAGGACCTTCTAAACTTCCTACCATCCACAGGCATCTGGTATTATTGATCACTGGAAAAGCCTTTCAAAAACTGACTTAGAAAGATTTCTGACTCTATCTCCCTTACCTTCTTTTTGTCCAAACACTTTACCTTGGTCATTGAATGTGAGTTTCCCCAGAAAGGAATTATTTCTTTTCATTTGCTTCCTGAGTAATTATCAGCTTGAAACAGATAAGGGATTACATAGAACTATTTTATAAATTTGGAATTCAGTCCTGATGACCATTCCTATACTTCTTATGTAGAAGCCAACCATTAACTTGCCTCCCTCCCTAAACCAATGCAAACTGCACCTCAGAGAAGATTATGTGGCCTCTGAGTGTCAATTTTTCACAAATTTACATTTCTTTGCCTAAAAGGTAAAAGAGCGTCCTGTTCTGATCATTTTTTGAGGTCTTCATTGTTTTTTGAAGACTCTTGTGTACATATAAAAATTCAATAAAATGTGTACGTTCTCCTGTTTATCTGTTTTTGTCAGTTTAATTTTTAGACCAAGTCAGCAACTCTAAGTGGTGCCAACAGAAACAAAGACTTGTTATAAACCTATGATAATTAAGACTGTGGTGCTGTCACAAAGATAGAAATACAGGACAAATAATAAAGTATAGAAGAAATCTATCCTTTTATATATGAAAACTTACTATATGACAGAAATCATATATCAGTAAAGAAGTCTTAAGAACACTGGTTATCCATTCAGGGAAAGGGCTTCCCTGGTGGCTCAGATGGTAAAAAAATCTGCTTGTAATGCAGGAGACCCAGGTTCAATCCCTGGGTCGGGTTTGATCCCTAGCTTGGGAAGATCCCCTGGAGAAGGGCATGGCAGTCCACTCCAGTATTCNCAGTAAAGAAGTCTTAAGAACACTGGTTATCCATTCAGGGAAAGGGCTTCCCTGGTGGCTCAGATGGTAAAAAAATCTGCTTGTAATGCAGGAGACCCAGGTTCAATCCCTGGGTCGGGTTTGATCCCTAGCTTGGGAAGATCCCCTGGAGAAGGGAATGGCAGCCCACTCCAGTATTCTTGCTTGGAGAATTCCATGGACAGAGGAGCCTGGCAGGCTACAGTCCATGGGGTCACAAAGAGTCATAATGAAACTTACTCTTTTCACTTTCTTATGGGGAAAACTAAATTCCTACTTGACATTTTAATGAAAAATAAACCACAGATAACTTAAAAGTGAGAAATGCAAGTATCTAAAAATTTCAGAAAAATTACTGACAAAACCTTGATGAGACAGGATAGAAAATATTTCTAAAAATAGGACACAAAAACACAAGCCATAAAAAAAGATCAATAGAGATTACTGCATTAACAAAGTTTCCTGTACAACTGTATACCATGAATATTTCTAAACAGTGTGAAATGAAAATACCCGCTGCCATATCAACAAGCAAGAAATGTCATAGCCATCAGTGATTTCTGGCCTTCAAATGTGAATGATGGCTCCCCAAATTGTGATCCAATGGATGCTGCGACCCCACCCCTGCCCTGCCCCCATGGTGGCTGCTGAGGAGCTGGGAAATGCAAGAAGCAGCCAGCGGCCACTGCTTAAGGTGAACGAGGAACCAGGATTGGCCCCAGATAGCTGGGGCTCACGTGGAATGAGTGAGCTAAGGGGGCCCAGAGGCCTGCATCTTCCCATACACAGAATGCTAAGTCCCTTAACTTGATAGCTGATCTTTCATGTTCACACTGCCTGCTCCCTTTGTTGCAAACTTGTATATAGCCTGACATCCCCTCCTGCCTCCTTGGACAGAAACAGTATGGACCTAACAGAAGCAGGAGATATTAAGAAGAGATGGCAAGAATACACAGAAGAACTGTACAAAAAAGATCTTAATGACCCAGATAATCATGATGGTGTTATCATTCACCTAGCCAGACATAATGGAGTCCGAAGTCAAGTGGGCCTTAGGAAGCATCACTATAAACAAAGCTAGTGGAGGTGATGGAATTCCAGCTGAGCTATTTCAAATCCTAAAAGATAATGCTGTCAAAGTGCTTCACCTGCCAGTAAATTTGTAAAACTCAGCAGTAGCCACAGGACTGGAAAAGGTCAGTTTTCATTCCAATCCCAAAGAAAGGCAATGCCAAAGAATGTTCAAACTATCACACAATTGCACTCATCTCACACACTAGCAAAGTAATGCTCAGAGTTCTTCAAAGTAGGCTTCAACAGTATGTGAACAGAGAACTTCCAGATGTTCAAGCTGGATTTAGAAAAAGCAGAGAATGAGAGATCAAATTGCCAACATCCATTGTATCATTGAAAAAGCAAAGGAGTTTCAGAAAGACATCTACTTCTGCTTCATTGACTACGCCAAAGCCTTTGACTGTAGATCACAAGAAACTATAGAAAATTCTTCAAGAGATGGGAATACCAGATCACCTTACTTGCCTCCTGAGAAACCAGTATGCAGGTCAAGAAGCAACAGTGAGAACCAGACATGGAACAACAGACTGGTTCCAAATTAGAAAAAGAATACATCAAGGCTATATATTGTCACTGTTTATTTAATTTATATGCAGAGTACATCATGCCAAATGCCCAGCTGGATGAAGCACAAGCTGGAATCAAGATTGACAGGAGAAATATCAATAACCTCAGATATGCAGATGACATCACCCTTATGGCAGAAAGCAAAGAGGAACTAAGGAGCCTCTTGATAGAACTGAAAGAGGAGAGTGAAAAAACTGGCTTAAAACTCAACATTCAAGAAACTAAGAGCATAACATCCTATCCTACCACTTCATGGCAAATGATGGGGAAGCAATGGAAACAATGATTTTTCTGGGCTCCAAAATCACTGCACATGGTGATTGCAGCCATGAAATTAAAGGACACTTACTCCTTGGAAGGGAAGTTATGACCAACCTAGACAACATATTACAAAGCAGAGACATTACTTTGTCAACAAAGGTCCGTCTAGTCAAGGCTATGGTTTTTCTAGTAGTCATGTATGGCTGTGAGAGTTGGACTATAAAGAAAGCTGAGTGCAGAAGAACTGATGCTTTTGAACTGTGGTGTTGGAGAAGACTCTTGAGAGTCCCTTGGATGCAAGGAGATCCAACCAGTCCATCCTGAAGGAGATCAGTCCTGGGTGTTCATTGGAAGGACTGATGTTGAAGCTGAAACTCCAATATTATGGCCACCTGATGCAAAGAGTTGACTCATGTGAAAAGACCCTGATGTTGGAAAAGACTGAAGGCAGGAGGAGAAGGGGATGACAGAGGATGAGATGGTTAGATGGCATCACCGACTCAATGGACATGAGTTTGGGTAAACTGCAGGAGTTGGCGATGGACATGGAGGCCTGGTGTGCTGTGGTTCATGGGGTTGCAAAGAGTCGGCCATGACCGAGTGACTGAACTGAACTGAAAGTGAGGAATCAAATAACAAAGTCTAGATAGTAAATTAACAAACCACTTTACTTTGAATAAAATTATAGTAGATATCTTTTATCATAATTTTCTTTTCTCCTTGATCACACCTATTTAAACACAGGAGCAAATTGGTAACATGACATTCTACACTTACCTGAAGTTGATTATAAAACTGTATGATTCTCTCTTTTTGAGCTGGCCACTGTTGTAAGCCCAACTGTTGTGTTGCAATCTCTATTAGTTTCTTAAAGAAGAAAAATACATTAATTTAAATTTCATTGCAAATTAAACTCTTAATATGTAATCCTACAAAATCTCTCTTAACTAGGTAGCAAATACAGCACTTTATGATGGTATTTCTTAATTTTTTAGTTCACCAACTCCAAAATAATGAAAACATTACTTCCCCCACCAAAGTAAAATACACAGAAAATTTTATGATCACAGACCCCCAGGTAGCAAATTCATATATCCTCTCCCAATTTAAGTCATGCTTTATGATGCATTTAAGAACTAGCTGTTACCACAGTATAATTGTCTAATTATCCTACAGTGAAGAAAAGGTAAAAGATTCTATATCTCTGTGGAATTTTTTGGAAGGAGAACAATGATAAGTATTTTCATTTTTGCTTATTTGTTAATCTGTGTTTAACTCTAGTCACCATTAAAGTTGATTTTCAATTTTGTAATGACTGTTTTACTGTTTCAATGTTAAGAATATTCTAAGATAGCAAAATTTACAAGACGAAAAATAGCAAAATTTACAAGATGAACAACTTGACGTGGTTATACATTAGATCATCCCAGGAAGCGGCTGCACCTTTGAAAGATATTTAATATTTCAACACAGCAATTATAAGGGCAGCATGATTCCTCCTAAAGTGGGGTTTATTTCAATGTTGATATAATTGGTAACTATGTCTACAGAAAGGGCATGATTTATCCTTTTTCTCACTAGTCTCTCCTACACCATTTCTCATTCCTTGCATTCCTACAACAGGAAACAGCCAAAGAAAACACAGACACTCAGCAAGACTGTACAAACAGAGGAAAAATAGACTCTATGGAAGGCTAACTGGAGGTAGGAAATTATTTTTGAAAAGCAACCTCTTCCAAAGTTGATGAGACTGCCCACTTACAGCCTGCACTGCTTACAGTTTCAGATGTAGAAACTAGGAATCTCTGCAGTTACTAATACAAACCTAGATACTGGCTGGATACAA
Source organism: Cephalophus harveyi (assembly GCA_006410635.1). Classification (NCBI taxonomy): domain Eukaryota; kingdom Metazoa; phylum Chordata; class Mammalia; order Artiodactyla; family Bovidae; genus Cephalophus; species Cephalophus harveyi. The sequence continues at coordinate 75,051 of SJYT01008745.1, forward strand.
GTGAAAAGTCACCCAAGTATGGAATAAAGATAGCATGGGATGCACAGAAGATCAGAAGAACTGGGATAATAAAAGAAGACATATTCAGATATACTCGGGTCATCCTACCTGTTTGAAATAAAATCATAATCTTGACTTAAAATATTTATGGCTGTATAAGATGTTCTTTGGAGTTAATTGGATGACAAAATATATGTAGTTCTTATAGCATGATATGGTTTTAGTAATTCTCAGGTTGTCCTTTGGTTGCTCTGAGATAATGACCCCTGATGCTAACGCTGAAACTCTAGTACTTTGGCCACCTCATGCGAAGAGTTGACTCATTGGAAAAGACTCTGATGCCAATTGGGGGCTGGAGGAAAAGGGGATGACAGAGGATGAGATGGCTTGATGGCATCACCAACTTGATGGACGTGAGTCTGAGTGAACTCCGGGAGATGGTGATGGACAGGGAGGCCTGGCGTGCTGTGATTCATGGAGTTACAAAGAGTCGGACACGACTGATCAACTGAACTGAACTGAACACACGTTGAATACTGCTAAAGACAGTAATGTGAATAAGTTGAATAGATTCCAACTTATTCCACTTGCAATTCAGATTCTTGTATCACAAATGAACAAGAAGTATAAACAGCACACCTACAGGTTATTTTTTAAAATAACATGTCTTCCTATGTGGTGTGTCATATATGATTGATTGGTCATTGTGTAAGCCATCAAAAATACACCATTAAATAAGAGACTGAATTATTCCAAACTTAATATTAAAATCATAACTTTAAATTATCTGTGTGCCATTTCCATGAACCATATACTACAATTTGGTAACATTTTATTAAACAGTTGAGAGCTTGCATATTTATCAATGTAAAAAATTATACAAAGGAGGAAGTAGCTGAATAAATTAATATTCTCATATATAAAACTTTTCCATAAGCTATAAATTAACTTGTAAAACTGATGAAAAGGTGAATAAATAATGAGGTTCACAAGTAAAATCATTAATCTACCCATAGAAATGTTATTACAATGCTAATGTTTTAGCTGTGTCTTGAAAAATGTTAAAGATAACACTGGAAGGACTTAAAACTTGTAACTGTAGGAAGGAGAGTAGGGAATTTGCACACTCTCTCTGAGAAGACTAGAAAGATGTTTACATAAGACAGAGAAGGAACACTTGTCAACTGATATTTTTCTCCTTTTTTACAGCAAAATGAAAATCTTTAAAATGCAAATGAAATCTTCAAAATGCAGGCAAAACTTAGATGCAAATATCCACTGTATTTCTCCTAGAAACCACACAGCAAAAAGAAAAAAATCAAATTGCATTTTCATTAAAAGAATGAAACAAAGAAAATCTAAAAAATGTAAAACAAAGATAAGTGCTATGAAAAAAACTAAGCATGGTTTAGAGTCTGGACCTGCGACTTGTTGGTCTGGAAAAGTCTAACTCATTTAATCATGTGGAACGAAGAATCTTACCCTATACGTATCCTTCAAAATTACATACTAAAAGGGCTTATAGAATACCAAAATTCATAACAAGAGAATTTATACTGAAATCAAGAATATCAAAGGCAAATGAAAAATTTAAAAGCTTCTGGAAAGAAAGAACAGATAAACTACAAAGGAACACAAACTAAGGTGACACTGACCATTTCAAGAGCGGAGCAAGAGAAAATGCAATAATATTTTAAAGATATTAAATATTTTAATGTATTAAATGAAAAGAACTTTAAACTTAGAATTTTATAACCAGGCAAACTGTAATCTAAATATAAAGGCATATGAGGAATAGTTGCTGAAGTTTTGTCACACAAAACCTACTTGAAAAACACTGTTGGAAGAAGTACTAAAAAAAAGGAATACATTGAAATCTATAAGAGATATGAAGATAAAGTTTTATAAAATGCTTTGTTAGTTTACAGTATTCTAAACACATGCACATGCCTGTGTGGGCAAACATATATGTTTACAAAAACTAGGCCCAAGGAAAAGGAAAAAATATTTCCATAAGAAACATTTGTGATATGACATATATAACATTGAGAGTATGGGGAAGACCAAAGAGTACGCTAAAGTACTTGTTTTGAAAGGGAAAATATATAGATATTGAAAAAATTAATAAATAGGAATAAATAATGCTGGATATCAGTTTTCAGTTAAGAGAGGCACCATAGAGAATAAACACAAAATAAACACAGAAGAAAATTCAATCTATCCCACAGAGAGCAGGGCAAGAGAGAAAACAATGAAGAAAAATAAATTAAATAAATATTATAACAGTAATGAATTTTAAGATAACAGAATCTATAATGAATGTTAAAAGTTAAAATCAACACAGGACAGTTAATCACAGACTGAATTACAAGAAAACAAAGTCCACTGATACCTCTCCCATAAGACTTATAGTTCAAACAGAGAAACATAGAAAGTTTGAGAAATACAACAATGGAAAAAGAGATTCTAAAAATATGAATCCACATTGAAAAGTTGGATAGAAATCTTAATATCTGACTAAATAGGTCTTAAGGCAAGACATAGCATATGGTCCAGAAAAAGACATAGTGGTTAAAGAATAAACAAACATATTAATCTCCAATTAAAACTATAAAACCATTTGGGTCTGAATTTTGGGCAAGAGGGATGGGAAGAAGTTGCTTTGAGTATCTTTAAAAATTGTTTTTACTCAGTGATCACTTCCCATTCTCTGTTGTTTAATGCAACATGTCTACAGCTTTATATTTATTAACTTAGGTTGTTCATAATGTTCTTATCATTTTTAAATCTTAATATCATTGCTTCTTTTTCAATTATTAATCATTCTTGCTTGAGGTCTGTATATAATCAAACTGATAACTTTGGTTTTGTTGTTTTTCCTATAGTTTTTATTCTTTATTTGGTTGATTTCTGCCCTTTCCTTCATTGTTTTCATTGGTTTCATTTCAGAGAACTTGTTTTATTGCTCTTTTTCCTAGTTTCTTACTTTAATGCTCAGTATGAGAAAGATAATCTGGTCGGACCAAATTGTGAAAGGCACTACGGCCAAGATAATTAATTTGACTGTTGTACTAGAGGCAACATTGCTTCAACAGCTGCTTTGCTGATGTGATCAAACATATGTTTTAGGAAAGCAACTCTGGTGGCCATATGACAACATCTTAGAATGGAGGGAGTAGCAGAAGGTTGTATCATAGTAGCAGAAGACACTGAGAGCCTACCTAAACTAAGGCAATGACTGTATGGTTTTATATATATAAGAGAAAGTATAAAGGGCTTTGTTTCTTTACCCTCTAAACCACCATGGAAGCCCCATAAGTGACTTTGAAATTGTGTCATTTTAATGATTACAAAGTATTTACACATTAAAGTCTTTATTCATAATCCTAATATAATTTGATTCTCTAAGCACCGTTTGAAAGTAGGAAGAGCAGACAATATCATTCTCACTTGAAAGATGAGAAAATTGAGGAGCAAAATATGTGTTAACAGCCTTCCTTCCTTAAAGGTACACAATTTGTTCTTGTTTCCATTATGCCAAGATGTACTGAAAGTTCTTCATTCATGGGAAATATATATCTCCAAGTATTTTTATGTCCCAAATTATAACATGAATAGAGAATTTCAGGAATAACTAACATTTTAAATTCACATCTATTATAGTTTCTTATCTTAACTGATATTCTACATATAAATGATTTGTAATGATTTTCAAAGGTCTTATTACCTCCAAGACAATCTGATTTACTTTTGAAACTGTTGCTCCACAAAAAATATCTCTCATAATTTTTTCAAAAAGTAGGACATCTTTAGGAAGAAACTTTGGTAAGCTAGCTTCTCTCATAGCTTCAATGATTATCAGAGTTTCCTCTGTTTCAGAAATGTCACTGATCTTACTTTAATGGTAGAAGAAAGCAAAGAACAAGTTAGCAAGTTTGTTTTGTTGATGTTAAAGACCATTAATATTCTTTTTTAGTGGTGGCTACCCCAATACCTTTTCCTCCTCTCCCCACTGCAAAGCAGCTATGTGGTTTGGGTGAGGTTAATCTGGTTCCCAGCTCCAGGGATGGGCCCTGACTGACTTAGAATTCAGGGTAATGCTGTTTCCCAGCCAAAATAGAAATGTATTCAGGTTAACATCAAATGATAAATAAAATGATTATTAAAAATCCCTAGGATGACTAGAGAACTAGTCTTGCAGGCTATGTATTCGCTAACGAAGTTGAGCTGTAGAACTGGTTCTGTGAAGACATGGCTGCCACCATCAATGGCTGCCACCAGAGCAGTGCCTGTTGCCTCCAGAGCCTGATGCTTGCACTAGCGTGGCTTGCTGTCTCTGCTAATTTTTGCTAAATGTCTGCAGCTATCACCACTGCCGTCACCCTTGCCAGAGTGGACTCTGTGTATATCTTATTTCTTTTTCTTCTAGTTTCAGGTTCAGATTCTAGGGTAACTATCTCTGATTTGCCAAGGTTGTATGTCTGAGAGAGTTTCAGAAAGCAAGCATATGACACAACAAATATTCAGAAGTGAATATAACCCCAGCTCTAATCAATCAATGCATAGCGGTCACTTGGACACAGCGATTCAGGGGTAGACAAATGAATTGTCCTCTCAGAGTGGTTTGGGACTTCAGTTCAGTGGTGTAGTTAGCTCCATTTATTATTAGAAGCCATCCTGCTACCAAAAAGGAAGCCAGTCTAAAAATAACCCAGACACGGAGGACTGCAGTGCTTAGAATATCTCAGAGAAATAAAAGGGAAACTCTAATCAAAGTGATTATATCCTGCCCCACCTCTGGATTTTCTGATTGGGTGAAACAGTAAATTCCTTCTACTGTTTAAGCCAACTTAATATTTTTGTTAATTGTAACAAAAGTTACACACAGTTTATTGCCACATATAATATTTTGTATACTACACACTCCAGTACACATTTTTATACATTAAACATGCAGTCAAAAGGGGAAAAAGTAACTACATGTGGTATAGCATGACTTTGGAGATAGAAAGGAAAAAACATTTTGTCTGCCCTAGCATCCCTCCCATACTCTTGTCTACTGATGTCTGAAATTCTTCATTTTGGTGATAACTTTTAAGCCTTTGCCCCGTAATGAAAAGAGCTAATAGATAACATTTATTGAGTATTTTTTTACTAGGCCTTTTGCTTAATTGTTTAAGAAATTTCATTGATCTTTTCAAAAGCTAAGAAGTAACAAAAGTGATACTCAGAAAAATGAAATAACACACTCAGTGTCATACAGCTGGTAAATGTCTGAACTGGCATTTAGTCAGGTCTCTTTGACTTCAAAGTCCATTTCTATCAGCACTCTATCTTTATAATGGAAGACTCACTGAGTTGGCATCAGCTGTTTACACATTCCTCTGTAAATACATCAGTGAGTCTTTTTTCTGAAGATGTTTTGGTAGAGAGGGCGAGAGTCGACTGGAAGTCAAAGTGAGGGGCCACACCAGAGACAGAAAGGGTCCCACACTTCCCTGCTGGGGATCTAGTAAGTAACCTTGACCTTTCCCACTTTTTTCTCAAGACAGATTTTGCTTTACATTAAAAGAAATTCTAAAAATAGGGATAACAGTATGTCTGGCTGGGAAGTAACTATTAGATATAGACAAGGAAAGATAATAGCTTATATAAAATATGGTAAACTTGTTACAATACAATGTTTTTCACTAAAATTATACAAAAGAATAATTTACGGGATGGCATCTGAGATTACTGTGGGGACTGTCTTGCAATTTAAGAATAAAAAAGAAAACTTCTAGACTAAGGTCAACTAAAGTTGAAGACAGATGAAACAGATAGGAATACCAGACCACCTGATCTGCCTCTTGAGAAACCTATATGCAGGTCAGGAAGCAACAATTAGAACTGGATATGGAACAACAGATTGGTTGCAAATAGGAAAAGGAGTACGTCAAGGCTGTATATTGTCACCCTGCTTATTTAACTTATATACAGAGTACATCATGAGAAACGCTGGACTGGAAGAAGCACAAGCTGGAATCAAGATTGCTGGGAGAAATATCAATAACCTCAGATATGCAGATGACACCACCCTTATGGCAGAAAGTGAAGAGTCCCTTGGATGCAAAGAGATCCAACCAGTCCATCCTAAAGTAGACCAGTCCTGGGTGTTCATTGGAAGGACTGATGCTGAAGCTGAAACCCCAATACTTTGGTCACCTGATGCAAAGAGTTGACTCACTGGAAAAGACCCTGATGTTGGGAAAGATTGAGGACAGGAGGAGAAGGGGATGACAGAGGATGAGATGGCTGGATGGCACCGACTCGATGCACATGAGTTTGGGTGAACTCCGGGAGTTGGTGATGGACAGGGAGGCCTGGCGTGCTGTGACTCATTGTGTCGCAAAGAGTCGGACATGACTGAGCGACTGAACTGAACTGAACTGAACCGATAGTTGAAGAAAAGCATAGTTAAACGTAACTTTTTAAACCCGTTTTGATTGTTTTCGTGATACCAGTTGTTTGGAATTAGTTAAGACACTTTGCGGGCCAGTACTGTGGTCAGTTTTACAGTTTATTTTCTAAACAAAAGGGGAGATTTAGAGAAAAACAGATAAGGCTGACTGTGGTAGGCAGAAAAATTCCCCCCTCTTCCCTACTCCCCCAACCCTGCCAATATATTAACTTCCTAATCCCTGGAACTCTGTGAATATTATCTGATAGGGCAGAAGATCTAGTTGAGTTAAGAATCTTGAAAGATGTTTATCCTGAATTATTCAGGTCTAAGTGTAGCCACATGTTCCTAATACCAGAGGAGACAGAGACATACAGTCGAGAAGGTGACGTGAAGATGAAGGCAGAGGTTGGGGTGATGTGGCCTTCACCAAGGAATGCTGGCAACCACCAGAAGCTAAAAGAGGAAAGGAATAGAATCTCCCAAGAGACTCTAGAAGGAGAGCAGGTCTGTCCACAACCTTGCTCTCAGACCTCTGACCTCAGTTCAGTTGCTCAGTCGTGTCCGACTCTTTGCGACCCCATGAATCGCAGCACGCCAGGCCTCCCTGTTCATTACCATCTCTCCGAGTTCACTCAGACTCACGTCCATCGAGTCCGTGATGCCATCCAGCCATCTCATCCTCGGTCGTCCCCTTCTCCTCCTGCCCCCAATCCCTCCCAGCATCAGAGTCTTTTCCAATGAGTCAACTCTGCGCATGAGGTGGCCAAAGTACTGGAGTTTCAGCTTTAGCATCATTCCTTCCAAAGAAATCCCAGGGCTGATCTCCTTCAGAATGGACTGGTTGGATCTCCTTGCAGTCCAAGGGACTCTCAAGAGTCTTCTCCAACACCACAGTTCAAAAGCATCAATTCTTCGGCACTCAGCCTTCTTCACAGTCCAACTCTCACATCCATACATGACCACAGGAAAAACCATAGCCTTGACTAGACGGACCTTAGTCGGCAAAGTAATGTCTCTGCTTTTGAAAATACTATCTAGGTTGGACATAACTTTTCTTCCAAGGAGTAAGTGTCTTCTAATTTCATGGCTGCAGTCACCATCTGCAGTGATTCAGGTGCTACGAAAAGAGTCATTTCCATTGTTTTTGGACATCATGCTTTTGTAGCAGTTTTTTATGGCAGCAGCCCTACAGAACTAACACATCTTTTTTATTTTCTTAAATGTAAACACCTTAAACTCTATTTGGGGGTTAGAGTTAGGCTGCATCAACACAATCTAGAAAGAGAAGGCAGAAAAAAGGGAGGGTTGAATCACCATGCATAAAGAAATGAGAGAAATCTGTAGTATTCTCAATCCCAAGAGACAAAATTAGAAACCTTACAAAACACTGGGTGGAATCAAGGGAGAGGAAGGGACAGAGAAGGGAAGAGGAGAGAGGCGAGAAGAACAATTATTTTAGGTATTAGGAAGGGTCAAGGGACTTTTAAAAAGCAAACTGTCTAACATTCATTTTTATATTGTTCACTGTGCTTTCCTCTGACAAAAAAATAAATTCCCCAGTCCTTTTCATAACACATTAAGAGACAAAATTAGAAACCTTACAAAACACTGGGTGGAGTCAAGGGAGAGGAAGGGACAGAGAAGGGAAGAGAAGAGAGGCGAGAAGAACAATTAAAGTTTTAGGTATTAGGAAGGGTCAAGGGACTTTTAAAAAGCAAATTGTCTAACATTCATTTTTATATTGTTCACTGTGCTTTCCTCTGACAAAAAAATAAATTCCCCAGTCCTTTTCATAACACAGTCAGCTTCACTTAATCACATCATGTGTGTGAAGGCTTGGGAGAATCAAAGAAGGGTGGCTGTTACCCTTGGAACAGAGAAAAGAGAGCTACTTCCAGTGTCAGGAGACAGACAGAGAGGACCCTGGAAATGGGAACTCCAACAGCAGGCGGCTGTGAGAACTTTGAGTTTTCTGTGATTTGCAGAGAACAATGAAGGACTTTGAAATGAGAAGAGTACCACTGTCCTTGGAATATTTATTCACACACAGAATTAAGTGAACATAAGAAAGTTTGAGGACATGAAAGTTCCCTGTCCTAGCGTTTAGGATTCTGGGTTTTTATTGGTGTGGCCTGGGTTCAATCCCTGGTCAGGGAACTGAGATTCCACAAGCTGCATGGCGTGGCCAAAAAAAAAAAAAAAAAAGACTAAGGACGTGAGGACATTAGGGAGCTGATTACTTGGTACTGTTTATCTTTAATTTTATAAAATTATAGGACATTTCATAATAGACACCTATTTACATTCCATCCATATTATACAGGCCATTTTGCAAGATACGCTACGGTTCTTTTATTTAAGAAATAAAATATTCCAGTGGAGCTATAGCCTATTCCTATGGTTTTCTCCTCCCATGAAACATTTTGTACTTTTTTACTGTACTTATAAACAATCTATAACATTTATTGTTTAAACATTTCATGTAAATAGTATATTGATATGTCTTTTTGTAACATATTAAAAGAATTTTTTTAATAGGTGATACATGAATACAGCCCCAAATCAAGACAATACAAAAAGCACACACCTTGCCAATAATGAAAAGGAATGCCTGCTTCCGTTTGGTCTCATCAGTACAAAGTTCTGAAAACTTAAAAAATTTTGCCCATCTGATAAGTGAGAAACAATTTTCAGAGTAACTGTAATGTACATTTCTCTCATTATGGGTGGGGTTGAGTGTATTTTCATATATTTAAAGGACTTTTATGTCTCTTTTTTTCTGAGAACTGTCTGTTGAGTTCATTTGTCCATTTTTCTATATGGCTGTTTTTTCCCCAGTTTTCTAGAAATCTTTATGTACTAAGAGGATGAGTTATTTAACTGCAACAGGAGCTGCTTATATCTTTACTCTAGTTTTTCATTTGTTTTTTGACTTCACAAAAAGTAATTTTTGACTATTATAATTTATTTCTTTTATGGCTTCTGGATTTCGAGTCTGGGAGCTCAGAATTATTTTATTTTATCTTGTTGTCATTACTTAAAATTTCACACAGTATTTTCCCAGTATTGTGTAACTCCCTTTTGATCTACACTCAATTCAAAATTCAACTGACCATTTAAGTTCCCGTTTCTTCTTCCCAGCCATCACTAAAACTGTCTTCAGAGACCTCAGGCCAAAATCGTAATGATCCTGTCAAATATTAAAATATTTGAGTTATTAAGTTTCTGGAGAAAAATGAACAACTTGGAAATAAATGCATATAGTATACTGTTAAATCACTAATCATCTACGCTATGAAGAGAAACAGTGTTATGAATTCAAGAAACCCTCAGTTTTGGTTCTAATGTTCTCATTTCTTTCCCACACTTGTCCTTCTATAAGTCTCCTTCTCAAAAAAAAAAAAAAATTAACAAGTTTCAAAGAAGTTAAAAAATCATTATCTGAGTTAAGTTTTCTCTAAAATGGAGAGCTGGATTTAAAGAATATATTGTAAAAATGAACGCTTTGGAGATAACCTGGTTAGCTGCCCAAACCATTCTGGGTTATAAATAAACACAAAGTTGGCATGTCCTAGAACAGTAATTTTCAAAAGTGGGGCATTCAGACTAGCAGCATCATGAACACTGAAAACTTGTTAGAAATGTAAACCCTCAAGCCCCACCTTAGACAACTAGAAAGTTGGTGGTAAGGTCCAGCAATTTATGTTTTAAAAAGTCCTACAAATTATTCTGATGCACTATAAAGTTTGAAAACAACTGCTCTAGATGTAATCTTCCTTGCATGGAGAAGGTAGCCTATAATAATTTAAAATTAGAGCTACTTGACTGCTCTCTCCAGATCAGATCCCAGGGAAAGCTTGGAACTTGCATTTACATATTGCCTTATACACAAGTTGCATGGACTTGATATCCTGATAGGAATTTTAGTTCCAGGTCATTCTTGGACTAATACCTGAAAAGTTATTATTTAATGCTTCATGTAATCACCTTTACTTTGATAAAAACAGTTTGTTACCTGTTGCGAGAGTTGATTGCTAGCTAATTCGTAAATGTTAACTAGCTTTCCAGAAAGTAATTTTGCAGATTTGAAACCAATAGACAAGAGCATTACTTCAGCAATCATTTGATAATGGGGAGCCATCATTGCCACTGGGCGAAACAGAGATTTTAAGTTATCTGGAAGTTCCACTCGACCTTTGTATCTTAAGAGGATAAGAAAAACAAAGAAACAGAAAACATCATGTTTCAGTTTTTCAAATAACAACCACATACATTTCTTAAAAAAAAAAAAAAATTAACAAGTTTCAAAGAAGTTAAAAAATCATTATCTGAGTTAAGTTTTCTCTAAAATGGAGAGCTGGATTTAAAGAATATATTGTAAAAATGAACGCTTTGGAGATAACCTGGTTAGCTGCCCAAACCATTCTTGGTTATAAATAAACACAAAGTTGGCATGTCCTAGAACAGTAATTTTCAAAAGTGGGGCATTCAGACTAGCAGCATCATGAACACTGAAAACTTGTTAGAAATGTAAACCCTCAAGCCCCACCTTAGACAACTAGAAAGTTGGTGGTAAGGTCCAGCAATTTATGTTTTAAAAAGTCCTACAAATTATTCTGATGCACTATAAAGTTTGAAAACAACTGCTCTAGATGTAATCTTCCTTGCATGGAGAAGGTAGCCTATAATAATTTAAAATTAGAGCTACTTGACTGCTCTCTCCAGATCAGATCCCAGGGAAAGCTTGGAACTTGCATTTACATATTGCCTTATACACAAGTTGCATGGACTTGATATCCTGATAGGAATTTTAGTTCCAGGTCATTCTTGGACTAATACCTGAAAAGTTATTATTTAATGCTTCATGTAATCACCTTTACTTTGATAAAAACAGTTTGTTACCTGTTGCGAGAGTTGATTGCTAGCTAATTCGTAAATGTTAACTAGCTTTCCAGAAAGTAATTTTGCAGATTTGAAACCAATAGACAAGAGCATTACTTCAGCAATCATTTGATAATGGGGAGCCATCATTGCCACTGGGCGAAACAGAGATTTTAAGTTATCTGGAAGTTCCACTCGACCTTTGTATCTTAAGAGGATAAGAAAAACAAAGAAACAGAAAACATCATGTTTCAGTTTTTCAAATGACAACCACATACATTTCTTCCAAATAGTAATTCTATTGCCTTTCTATGTGGCCTTTATCTGAAAACAAGAAGTTTACAAGATGGTTTCTATTGTGCTTTTAACTCACAGAGCTTCCCAGTTTATGTGCCTTTCTTCCTGTGCCTCCTCCCACGGTTTACCTCACATCAGTTCCCTGATTCCATCAACATTCCATCAACACGTATTTATTGCATTTGCCCAGTCTCCACTCCCTGTAAACTACCATATACTCCTGCTACTTTCATTAGCTTTTCTGCTTATGTCCTCTTTGTGACAGACTACCAACCTTTTCATTTTTCTCTGGTTATTCATAAAGTGGAAATTTCCCTTGATCAGAAGCTTAATGTTATATCATCCATATGGACAAATACAGAGCTGTAGCTGCTTATAAATGGTGTGGGCAGTGGAGGAGTTCAGAGGCATGGTGGAGGGTGAGTGATGAATATACAACGTCAGCCAACTCTGTCTATGGATAAGACTTAAAAAAGGGATTTTTGCCTGTGTCCATTCCTACCACTTTGGGCACCTGATGTGAAGAACTGACTCATTAGAAAAGACGGTGATGCTGGGAAAGATTGAAAAGGCAAGAGGAGAAGGGGACGACAGAGGATGAGATGGTTGGATGGCATCACTGACTCAAAGGACATAAGTCTGAGTAAGCTCTGGGAGTTGGTGATGGACAGGAAAGCCTGACATGCTGTATCTAGTCCACGGGGTCATGAAGAATTGGACACGATTGAGCGACCGCACTGAACTGAACTCCTACCACAGATGTAACTGATACTTACCCAGGATTTAGGGTGACAAATACTGCACAAGACATATTTATACGAATTTCTTTTCCTTCCAGTACAAACCTACAAGACATTACAGTATTCATCATTAAGACAACTGCTTTCTGTAAGCCAGAGTATCTTAAAGCTACAAAGGAGTTTGCAAAACTTCCTGAGACTGTGCTACAATTAAATCTAAACAGAACATGCTGGGGAAAAAAAAAAAAAAAACAGTAGGAAGGGAAACGAGGTTTTTTTTCTGCCAAATTATGAGCTCTGCTGGGATTCAGATTTATTTGATCATGTCTGATGATGTCTGGAGAGTTTTGTGAGGCTCAAGGTAAGAGGGTACCCATCTGAATGAACTGACTTACACAGAGAAGAGAATTTGAGGAGACATAAAGCTCTGCCTGGATGACACAGTGGAACACAGAATGGCCTCAATAGAGTTCTTGCTTTAAAATGAAACACAGCCCACTTTCCAACACTCAAGTAAATAATTCTGGGAACACCGTGAAGAAGAACTGTGCATGGATAGTGTCATGCTGCTGGCACCAGAGGAAGAGACAATGGAGAGAAATCCCCTAGTGATTTTATGGACAGCTGAACCAACGAAGGTGGTCAAATAGGAATGGAAGAACAACTGGGACAAAACCTAAGGACTGTCTAGACACAAATGAGGAAGCTAAGATGTGGTGAAGAACTGGTGAAGTGTGAATTGCTGTAATCCTAGTCATATCCACAGACTTGTTAAGCCTCATAACATTCAGAGTAAAGCCAGAAGTGAGTGCCCATTAGCTTGAATTAGAATTATTAGATTGCAATTGAAATTTTAAACCCACAAATCCAAGTATGCTCAAAAAGATAAATCATGCAAATTCCTAAATTTATCTGAAAAGAAAAAAATTTTGCTTGGATTAGTATACATTAGTAATCCTAACATATAAATATTGTTATTAAAGGATTTTTTAAAATAAAAGTATATTAATCCAGAGTAATGGAACAACAGAAGGGTTCCTGTGTGTGGTTAGTATAACTTTGTTTTTTTTTAATATGTAGAATTAAAGAAAAAAAAACCCTTTGATTTCTTCAAATGAATAGCTACTAAGAGAATTTAAACTAAAAAAGAAAAGTGATTAGAACATATTTGCCTCCTTTTCCTGGTAGCCAAGAATACTGTTCCAAGCTTGGGAAAGAGTCTGCAAGCTAACTACTCATATTTTCATATTATTTGCCAAACAAAGGAAACATTCAAGTTAAGTGCCATTCCTTTTGGTGTATGCTTAGGAAAACAAAAGAAACAAACCCAAATACTTATGGCAGAAAAAAAAAAAAATAATAATAATTATTCAGTATGTGTACATAAAATTTCCATTCCCAAAGTATAAACACGTTTAGCAAATACCTGACAGAATAGCTGTCTTTTGCTGCCTTAATTGTTAGCATCTGTGAGGCAATCACAGAGAGAACTTCCACATCAATTCTATTGAATTCATCGAAACAACACCAAGCTCCTGACTCAACCAGTCCAAAGAAGAATTTCCCCATTATCTTAAAAAAAATTAATGAAATTATTATTTAGGTGAGCATTTTTACTGGGACATTAATTTCTGCAAGTTCTTCCCATTTTACCCAAACCAAGCAAACACTGTTTGCATGTCTCCCTCTCAAGCATTTGTGTAGGGCTGAAAGCAGCCAGTATTTAGACTCTAAGACCACTCAACTACTCTGCCTGTCTCCTGTAAAAGTCTAAATGTGTGTGTGTGCTAACTCGCTTCAGTCTTGTCTGACTCTGTGACCCTATGGGCTGTAGTCAGCTAGGCAAGAATACTGGAGTGGGTTGCCATTTACTCCTCCAGGGTACCTTCCCAACCCAGGGATCGAACCCTAGTCTCCTGCATTGCAGGCAGATTCTTTATTGCTGAGCCACCGGGAAAGCCCTAAAAGTTTAAACACAGCAGCAGCAAACTGATGCTCACAAGAGTGAGAAAGTAGAAGCACAATTCACATTTGCATAAGTGAGCAATCGCCTGGGTGCCATGTTCTCAGAACCACGCACTGGCAGTACAAGTCTTCAGTACAGCTTTCCGGCAGATGGTTGGAAGAGTTCTTTCTAGGTCCGGCCAAGACTCAAGGGTTAGTGGTCAATGCCTGGTAGTAATGCAGACGGTTGATGTTTAGTCATTAAGTTGTGTCCGACTCTTTTGCAACTCCACGGTCTGTAGCTTGCCAGGCTCCCCTGTCTGTGGGATTTTTTTTCCTTCTTCAGGGGATCTTCCCGACCTAGGGATGGATCCTTTACCGCTGAGCCACCAGGGAAGCTCAGTAATGCAGATTTCTGAACTAATAATTTAAGAGGAGTGGAAGATTGGGGCCAGGCTGGAGTAGGGACAGCAAATGCAAGCAGCTCTTACTCTGCTTCTGCCATTTACAATGGGCAGGTGGCTAGATACTCCAGTCTCCTTGTGAGAGACTGAAAGTCTGTGTTGAAATCTGTTGATCTGTAAATGTTATAAACTGAAATAAACAAGCCAGATAAAGTATCTGTGGACTGAATACCTGTAGAGGAATGCTTGAACTCTAAGAGGAGCTTTTGTTAGGTGCTGCAGAGGGGCAAGATGTGAGAATCGGAGAGAGCCCCTCAGGCTCAGAAGCCTGAAAAAGTTGGTTCCTCCCACTGACTGCAGCAATCAGATCTTGTCTTTATCTAAAACTTTGATATTTTGTCTATCACTTTTTTTGGGGGGGGGGCATTTACCTTGATTCTTTAAAAAATACATTGCACAAAAATACTATTTATTTTGATGACTAAGTTTTTTGGCTCCTCATTGAACTTTGCTTAGCATGTAAGAGCGTCACTCACCTTACCCTAGTCCCACTCCTGCAGAGCCCCAGTAAATGTAGTTTCCAGGGAGGACAGAGAGGCTAGGGGGGGCATTTACCTTGATTCTTTAAAAAATACATTGCACAAAAATACTATTTATTTTGATGACTAAGTTTTTTGGCTCCTCATTGAACTTTGCTTAGCATGTAAGAGCGTCACTCACCTTACCCTAGTCCCACTCCTGCAGAGCCCCAGTAAATGTAGTTTCCAGGGAGGACAGAGAGGCTATTTGGTAAGTGTTTTGTGAATAATAGTTCAATCAGCTTATTTATATTTACTGATATTTTTAATGTGCCAGGTGAATACATATTGGAAATGTAGGATCTCAGCAAAATGTAAAAGGTTTGGACTTAAGATGAAAAATAAAATAAATTGGAGTGTTTTGAAACTAAGGGAATTTGTGATAGGCACAGAGGTATATGACATTTTAATAAATATTTAATAATGTTATGAGATATATTTTAGATAATATGCAACCCAAACAAAATAAGGCTGACATAAACTTGTAATCATTTATATAACTCTGACTCAAAGTTTTGTATTGCTCATAGTAGCCTCATTGTTCTTTATTTTCAGTAAATAAAAGTATAGGTTAGAATATGTAAATTTATATTATATGTTTGCCTAAGGACTGGGAAACAAAAATGATATTTTAATATATTTATTGAATTATGACACAAAATGCTAATTTTAAAACTTCCAGAGGAATAAAATATCTTTATTCTTTCAAGAAAATTTTTACAATATAAAGGTGCTTATACCAAATTTAGAAATCCACAAGACTCAGTATAGGATTAACGCACATACACTATTATAGTTTAGTTGATTAGTGCATGGAGGCTTAAGGTCATATTTTTAAACACATAAATAAACTAAGAAAAAACATTTCAGCAATATCATAAACTATACCCTTTGCTTTCATCAGTTACTTGTCTCTTTTTCTTATACACACACACACACACATACACACACATACACACACACACAAACACTTCTGTTAATCACAAAAACTAGGCAAAAATCTGTGTATGGAGCTCAAAATAAATGAACCACTTCTACAGGAAAGGAAGGGGGGACAAAGCTGCCATTTACATAGATGTTAGTTCATCATTATAGCCCAAGTCAACTATGTTGACTTACTAAGATCCTAAGTCCCAGCACACATTAAACATTCAAAATTAAATGCTGATGTATGAATTAACGAATGTGTTAATGTGTTTGCTAAATATTATGAATACTTTAACAACAGGAAAGGTGTAAACTTAAGATAACTTTTAAAGTTTATGTGACTAAAAAAAGAGAAGTTTTTATTCTAGGTATAGAAACCACTTACTTTTGCTAGATCTTTAACACTCTCAGTTTTTCCTGTACCAGCTGGACCAGCAGGGCAACCTCCTAGGTTCAAGTGTAGTGCTCCAGTGAGAGTTAGCCAGCATCTGTCAGTGAGAGGCGTAATCACCAGTCTTGGGGTACAGCCCAAGTACTCGTAGCCATAAGTAAAGCTGGCATCTCCTTGAGATACATAGCACAACTTCTGTTTCTCATTCCATTTATATTGCAAATGTCTGAAAACAATATTTTAAATGATCATATTATTTGGGCAAAATGATTTTTAATTTTTTTCACATGCAGAAACATAGTAAGATTATGTTGATTTAAACACATCAAAAAATCAAATGAGAAGACTGGTGGATAATTCATTAATTGCTCTATTAGACAGGAACTACTTACTAGAACTTGAAAGACTGCAAGCATGAACACTCTTCCCTATGAGAAAACTGGCCTTGTTGAATTATGCTACTTTGGTATGATGGCCAGCATAAATGGAAGATTTACATAACAATCATCTCTATGAAGTTTTTATGGCTTCCATAAGAAGGTAGTTTCAGACATTATTCATTATAACTACTACATTAGTGGTCCAGGACTACATTCTTATGGAAACCACTATGAGTTAAATTGGTGGCCCATTTATATCTCAGTTTATGCTGTCATCTAAAATTTTGTATATCCCTAAAAAACCCTTTAAATCCTTTCTAGAACAAAGCAGATTATAAAGAAATATAAAAATGAGTACATTAAAAAAATAAATTACAAAGAAAAGTTGAAAAATTATAAACTACCACCTTGGAAAGTCTCTGAAGAGAGAGAAGTCACTGTTGAAGGAAATGAATTTTTTAAATTGTAGTTGACTTGCAACACTGTATTAGTTTCAGGTGTACACTGCTCCATTGGTAAAGAATCTGCCTGCAATGCAGGAGATCCTGTTTCAATTCCTGGGTCAGGAAGATCCTCTGGAGAAGGGATAGGCTATCCACTCCAGCACTCTTGGGCTTCCCTTGTGGCTCAGCTGGTAAAGAATCCACCCGCAGTGCGGGAGGCCTGGGTTTGATCCTGGGTTGGAAAATCCCCTGGAGATGGAAAAGGCTACCCATGCCAGTATTCTGGCCTGGAGAATTCCATGGACTATACATACAGTCTATGGGGTCACTAAGAGTCACATGACTGAGCGACTTTCACTTTCATAGTAATTTGACAATTTTATAGAATATACTCCATA
The DNA here is from genome assembly GCA_006410635.1 of Cephalophus harveyi. Classification (NCBI taxonomy): domain Eukaryota; kingdom Metazoa; phylum Chordata; class Mammalia; order Artiodactyla; family Bovidae; genus Cephalophus; species Cephalophus harveyi. The sequence goes on from SJYT01008745.1 coordinate 92,876, forward strand.
TAAAGTTACTATTGACTGTATTCTTTTTGCTGGATATTACATCTTCATAATTTATTATTTTATATCTAGTAGTTTGTACATCTTAATCTCCATTACCTCTATTGCACTTCTCATCGCAACCTCCTTCTGGTAACCACTAGTTTGTTCTCTGTGTCTATGAATCTGTTTCTGTTTGGTTATATTTGTTCATTTATTTTTTAGATTACATATAAATGAAAATATACAGTATTTATCTTTCTTATTTCACTAAGCCTAATATCCTCCAGGCTCATGTATATTGACACAAGTGGCAAAATTTCATTCTTTTTTATGGTTAACATTCCATTGCATGTATATAGCATATCTTCTTTATCCATTTACCTGTGGATGGATTTATGCTGTTTCCATATCTTGGCTATTGTAAATAGTGCTTCAGTGAATGTTGGGGTGCATGTATCTTTCAAAATGGTGTTTTCATTTTCTTCAGATAAATATAATGGTATAATTGGTAGATCATTTTTAATTTCTGAGGAGCCTCCATACTGTTTTCCAGAATGGCTATACCAAGTTACATTTCTATCAGTAGTGCATGAGGGTTCCCATTTCTTCACATCCTCACCAACGCTTGTTATTTGCTGTCTTTTTGACAGTAGCTATTCTGGCAGGTGTGATATGATATCTCATTGTGGTTTTGATTTGCATTTCCCTCATGATTAGTGATGTTGAGCATCTTTTCATGCATCTGTTGGTCATTTGTATTTCTTTTGGAAAAACATCTGTTCAGGTCCTCTGCCCATTTTTAAATTGGGTTGTCTTTTTGATATCGAGTTGTATGAGGTTTTTTTTTTTAATATTTTGGATATTGACCTTTTATCAGGTGTATCATTTACCGATATTTTCTCCCACTTAGTAGGTTGTTTTTTTGTTTGGTGGATGGTTTCCTTTGCTTTGCAAAAGCTTTTAAGTTTGATTAGGTCCCATTTGTTTTTGCTTTTGTTTCACTTGTCTGAGGAGATATATCCAAAAAAATGCTAAGACCAATATCAAAAAGTATACTGCCTAAGAAAGCCTTCCTCAGTGATCAATGCAAAGAAATAGAGGAAAACAACAGAATGGGAAAGACTAGAGAGCTCTTCAAGAAAATTAGAGATACCAAGGGAACATTTCATGCAAAGATGGGCTCGATTAAGGACAGAAATGGTATGGACCTTACAGAAGGAGAAGATATTAAGAAGAGGTGGCAAGAATATACAGAAGAACTGTACAAAAAAGATCTTCATGACCCAGATAATCACGATGGTGTGATCACTCACCTAGAGCCAGATATCCTGGAATGTGAAGTCAAGTGGGCCTTAGGAAGCATCCTATGAACAAAGGAATGGAGGTGATGGAATTCCAGTTGAGCTCTTTCTTTCTTTTTTTTTTTTAATTTTTACTTTATTTTACTTTACAATACCGTATTGGTTTTGCCATATATTGACATGAATCCACCATGGGTGTATATGAGATCCCAATCCTGAATCCCCCTCCCACATCCCACCCCATATCCTCTCTCTGGATCATCCCCGTGTACCAGCCCCAAGCATCCTGTATCCTGTATCGAACATAGGCTGGTGCTTCATTCTTACATGATAGTATACATGTTTCAATGCCATTCTCCCAAATCATCCCACCCTCTCCCTCTCCCACAGAGTCCAAAAGTCCGTTCTATACATCTGTGTCTCTTTT
>SJYT01008745.1:97819-114558 GCA_006410635.1 Cephalophus harveyi
TCCCATCACTTCATGGGAAATAGATGGGGAAACAGTGTCAGACTTTATCTTCTTGGGCTCCAAAATCACTGCAGATGGTGACTGCAGCCATGAAATTAAAAGACGCTTACTCCTTGGAAGGAAAGTTATGACCAACCTAGATAGCATATTCAAAAGCAGAGACATTACTTTGCCAACAAAGGTCCATCTAGTTAAGGCTATGGTTTTTCCAGTGGTCATGTATGGATGTGAGAATTGGACTGTGAAGAAAGCTGAGTGCCAAAGAATTGATGCTTTTGAACTGTGGTGTTGGAGAAGACTCTTGGGAGTCCCTTGGACTTCAAGGAGATCCAACCAGTCCATCCTAAAGGAGACCAATCCTGGGTGTTCATTGGAAGGACTGATGCTGAAGCTGAAACTCCAGTACTTTGGCCACCTCATGAGAAGAGTTGACTCATTGGAAAAGACCCTGATACTGGGAGGGATTGGGGGCAGAATGAGAAGGGGACGACAGAGGATGAGATGGCTGGACGGCATCACTGACTCGATGCACATGAGTTTGGGTGAACTCCAGGAACTGGTGATGGTCAGGGAGTCCTGGTGTGCTGCAATTCATGGGGTTGCAAAGAGTCAGACACGACTTAGTGACTGAACTGAACTGATGCTTTCTTCTGAATGTTTTACGGTTTCTGGTTATATATTTAGGTCATTAATCCATTTTCAGTTTACTTTTTGTATAAGGTGTCAGAAAATATTCTAGTTTCATTCTTTTCCATGTTGCTGTTGAGTTTTTCCAAGATCACGTATTGATGAAACTGTCTTCTTACCTGTATTTTTACCTCCTTTGTCATAGCTTAATTGACCATATTGTATGAATTTAGGAAAAGATTTTTCACTGTACCTGTAGTGTATAAGTAATATTTCATAGTTTCTTTTATTAATTTTTAGGCCCAAAGCAGCTTAAGAAACATTTTGCCTTAATTTTTTAAATTATACAAATAAATTGAAAGAAAATATATTTATTTCATTCTTAAATAACTGGAGGATTGTGTGTACCAGTTGTACACTGCATAATTTCTCAAACTTTGAAATGAGATTGGATCATGCCAATCTTACTTCTTATGCCACATTAATTTTAATTCAGTGCTTGCTTTTTAGCAAGGTCACTGCCAAAAATCTAGCTTTGCAAAGATAAGAGGTCACTGAAAGGTTGTAGCATGATCTAATACTAACATTGTAAACTGCTTCAACCTGTTAGTAGCTGGTTATCTTACTGATGTTATATATCCTTTGCTTGTTTTTTCACTAAGTCTTGTCTGACTCTTCTGCGATCCCATGGACTATAGCCTGCAAGGCTCCTCTGATTCACGGATTTCCTAGGCAAGAGCTCTGGAGTAGGCTGCCATTTGCCTCTCCAGTGGATCTTCCTGACCCAGGGATCAAACTAGTCTCTCCTTCATTGGCAGGCAGATTTTTATCACTGAGTCATCAAAGAAACTCTGGTATCTTATAGTGTCCTTATAGTCTCTCAAAAGTTTAAGAAATCTTACAGCTGTGAGTGCCCTATGGTGCCATGTGACACCAAGGCACACTATATGGAAGCTATACCCTTAGAATCAGATACACTCAGAGTCTTATTATTAATAGGATCTTCTTTCTCCTAGTTTGCTTTTCTGGATATGCTCTTCCACTTTTACTTTTCACTCTTAAAGAGAGTCAATAGAAAGTAATAATGACATGCTAAACTTTATGCAGCATGAGGGCTCACAGACTTGACATATTCTTTTAGCAATTAATGTATACAGTTATACTTCAGTAATACAGACATATGAATATATATAAAATATAAAGTATTCTGATAAAACATAGTAGATAGTCGTGTCAGTCAAATGCAACAGCTTCTTTTCACTCTCTTTTCCTTACAGTTTAAAGGAAATTGTCATACCTAAAATCAGGAAATTTATGCTAATACAGAATTATTAAAAATAAACTTTTCTTGAGAATCAAGGATCTTATACAGGTAGGGCAGTTGTTTTCCTATGAACAGAGGAAACTTCAGAAAAAAATTAATTCAGAAGTTTGAAAAACTATATTTATTATAGGAATCTTATGTTTGATTTCTTCACCAAAATTAATGGCACTATTTTTCTATACTTTCATATTGTATATGAAATACTACATGTATATGACTATATACTTATTGCCCCTGGGTAGGAAGAAGGGCTTCCCTGTAGCTCAGCTGGTAAAGAATCCACCTGCAATGCAGGAGAATGAAAAACTATATTTATTATAGGAATCTTATGTTTGATTTCTTCACCAAAATTAATGGCACTATTTTTCTATACTTTCATATTGTATATGAAATACTACATGTATATGACTATATACTTATTGCCCCTGGGTAGGAAGAAGGGCTTCCCTGTAGCTCAGCTGGTAAAGAATCCACCTGCAATGCAGGAGACCCCAGTTCAATCCCTGGGTAGGGAAGATCCCCTGGAGAAGGGATAAGCTACCCACTCAGGTATTTTTGGGCTTCCCTGTTGGCTCAGCTGGTAAAGAGTCCACCTGCAATGCAGGATACCTGGGTTGGGAAGATCCTTTGGAGAAGGCCTGGAGAATTCCATGGACTGTACCGTCAGTCTATGGGGGTTGCAAAGAGTCAGACACAACTGAGCGACTTGCGCTTTTTAGGAAGAAGGGAGTTCTGAGTTAGAAAATTGGCTAGAAATGTCCTCTGATTTGTTTTCCAGCTTGGTCTGTCCCAGAACTGACAGCATGTGGGGGAAAGAAGAGGCTTGAGGTAGAGCTTCTTTCACTACCCATTGAAAACTGCCCTCTGGCTGAGTGGTAAAAGGGAAAACACATCTAAGAGGAGTGTGGTCAGTTCGGGAAGATAAAACAAAAATGAAGGAGAAGAACAGTGGAAAATAGGAATAAGAAAGCACAGGAATATGTACTCAAGTTGGCAGAATTTGCTTAGAATTTCTATAAATCCCAGAGAGAGAAAACTCAGGTTGGACAAAATTCGAGGTAGAGAATTAACTTACCTGAGATAGGTATATGAGAAATTATTTTATTTAGAGTTGTAATTTCAATCTACCTACCTTGTCCACTCAAAATCATCTGCATTGAAAATACTTTTAAGTAGTAAATCTCTCACTGTGTCTCTGCAGTGAACATACAGGGTAAGCAATGCCCCTAGTACAACTTTTGCTCGAGAGTTATGAGTATCCAGCACCACCAGCTCTGCAACCTCTTCTAGATGATGTATCATATCTGCATGGACTTTTTCCACCTCTTTTTTTGGATGAGAGCTCACAAAACTTTTGATACAATCATTATAAAATATGATCTGGCTCTGAAAAAATAAGGTATAAAAGTAATAATTTTGAAGTATAAATTTCATAAGTGAAAACAGATATTCTCAAGAGTGGTGTGGTGTGGTGTTGACCGAAGGCAGGAGGAGAAGGGGACAACAGAGGACAAAATGGTTGGATGGCATCATCGACTCAATGAACATGAGTTTGAGCAAGCTCTGGGAGATAGTGAAGGACGGAGAAGTCTGGCATGCTGCAGTCCATGGGGTCTCAAAGAGTCGGACACGACTGAGCTACTGAACAACAATATGTGGTGTGTATTATGCAAGAGTCATCATATGTGTGTAAAAGAGAGCTTACACATTTGTATGCATTTGACACTTAGAGATTGAACTTTGATTAATGCTTGTGGGAGCCTTATTCTTTAATAGATGGAAACATATTTATCACCAACATTTATATTTTCTAAATTTTATATTCTTAATCTATCATTGCTTAGGCTAAGTAAGAACCTGGGGACAGTAATAATGGTATCATAATTCCAAGATTAAATTACTTCTGTTTTCTGAGTGGGACTCAGAAATAGGTTAAGTTTGTAATTTTTAAGATCTTTATATAACTTCTATTATTTGATCCATCTTTTGTCACTCTTTCCATACATACCAGAGCAGTTTTAAAAAGGCTACTAGATTTAAGTCAAATTGACGTGGCATTTAATGGAGGGAGATATGTTAGGAGGTTCATAGGTTTCTGGCCTGTAATTAGGTGAATTGTGATTCCAGTCACTAAGATATTATATCTATTGGAAGAATAGCATGCTGTAGGTGAAGGGACACAATGGATTCATCTGGGATATACTGAATTTGAAGTGCTTAAGGAATACATGGGCTTCCCAGGTGGCACTAGTGGTAAAGAACCTGCCTGCCAATGCAGGAGTCGTAAAGATGTGGGTTTTAACCCTGGGTCGGGAAGGTCCCCTGGAGGAAGGCATGGCAACCCACTCCAGTATTCCTGCCTGGAGAATCCCCATGGACAGAGGAGCCCAGTGGCCTGCAGTCCACGGGGTTACAAAGAGTCAGACACAACTGAAGCGACTTAGCACTCTTAAGAAATACACAAGAGGAGCTATGAAGAAATAAATATTAGGATAATTAGCATAGAGGTAATACGTAGAATGGTGAGATTTTTTTCTTTCCAGGGCAAGATAAGTGTACCCAGATGGGAAACTTGATGTATCAGCTAGTGTTTTGGCAGCATGCAACAGAAACTAACTCTGACTTTCTGAAAGCGTGTTGTAGATCTCTAATAGCAGATTAGCTGGAGGTGAGAGCTGAGGCTTAGGAAGTGGGCAGAAGCAAGAATCTGGGCCAGGCATCAGGAACCATAGTCATGGTCATGCCACAGAAGAGTCTGATCAAAAGTCACTGTACTGTCACACCTGAGGTATTTATTCAAGATTCACAGCCTCAGGAGAGAGCAACCAGTGGGCTGAGACCCTCTCCGAGGCTGCCTCAATGTAGGTTGAGGGAAGGTTTGGATATGGTAAAACTGATTATGAACTAGATTTTATCTATTTATTTAGCTAAACATAGAGGACTTCTCAACTACTATAGTTTGATTAAATCTATATTGAAATTCTCTTAGTGGATATAGCACGTAAATATTTTATTATCCCAACAGGTGTCCATTCAGAGATAGTTCCTAGTTATGTTACATATGTAGAAGTGTTTACAAGAGGAAGGGAAGTTGTAAATTGCATACCAGGATGGGAAATTTGCAGTTAGTAAGGCAGATATGGGAAAACAAAAATATGTTCAGTGAGTGAAGTTGAAATCTATCATAAAATATTTTTGGAAACAGATTACTGACTGCTTCTAATTATTAGGCATGTTTGGAAGACCAGGGGTTTGGGAAAGATCCTTTCTTAGTAGAGCAGATTATTTGAATGCCTGGTAAACTGCAGAAATGTGCATACTGATTAATTATAATTTTGTTGTCTGCATAAACAACAGCTTAAATAAGTCCTTGACTTAAGATCTGAAAGCACTTTATTAATATTCAGGCAAGTGAATGACAAAGGAGACCAAGGAGATTTGATAATCAGAATTTGTGTCCATAATCCCAGATTATCTTAATAAAGACTTGAAAATTAGGGTGGGTCAAGGATTGTCTGCATAAACAACAGCTTAAATAAGTCCTTGACTTAAGATCTGAAAGCACTTTATTAATATTCAGGCAAGTGAATGACAAAGGAGACCAAGGAGATTTGATAATCAGAATTTGTGTCCATAATCCCAGATTATCTTAATAAAGACTTGAAAATTAGGGTGGGTCAAGGAGAAGGCAATAGCACCCCACTCCAGTGTTCTTGCCTGGAGAATCCCAGGGACGGGGGAGCCTGGTGGGCTGCCGTCTATGGGGTCGCACAGAGTCGGACACGACTGAAGCGACTTGGAAAAAAAAAAGGTAAAGTAAAAAACTGTAATGCTATTTTAAAATTTAACAGAGAACTACAAGGTCAAGCGTGCTTTAAAAATACTTGGTAATAGTAACTCATGGCAATATGGCTTTTACTTTCATTACTCCAGAAAAATTGCTATCTCTGAGGTTCATGTTGACCCTAATAACTGACAGACACAATGGAGTTTTCAGACCTTTCTAGAGCATTTAAAAATGATGACCACTCACTTTTTCTAGAGAAAAATCAAACAAACAAAAATGTCCCTCTCTCCTTCCTTAGCTTCCATAACAAATCTCATCATTTCTCTTCTTTTTATTTTTTCCGCTTCTTTTTTTTTTAACCCATGTACTAATCCCCAGAAGCTGTGAATATGTCACCTTATGATGGAAACAGTTGATTAAGACCTTGTGACAGGGAGGTTCTAGATTTTCTGAGTGGGGCCAGTGTAATCACATGTATCCTTAAAATTGGAGAACTTTCTCTGCTTCTAAACAGAGGGAGATATAACTACAGAAGAATGGTCAAAGAGCGGGGACACTGGTAGCTTTGAAGATAAAGGAAGGGGCTATGAATCAAAGAATTCCAGAAGATGGTAAAAAGACAAAGAAAGAGGAATACAGTCCTGCTGATACCCTGATTTTTGCCCAGTAAGACCTACTTTGCACAGTGATCCACTGGAGAAGGGAATGGAAAAACCACTTCAATAGTCTTGCCTCGAGAACCCCATAAACAGTATGAAAGGAAAAGAGATATGACACTCCATGGAAGATGTACCCCCCGACCCCCAGGTTGGACAGTGTCCCATATGCTACTGGGGAAGGGCAGAGAAATAGCTTCAGAAAGAATGAAGAGGCTGGGCCAAAGCAGAAATGACACTCAGTTGTGCATGTGTCTGGTGGTGAAAGTAAAGTCTGATGCTGTAAACAACAATATTGCATAGGGACCTGGAACGTTAGGTTCATAAGTCAAGGTAGATTGGACATGGTCAAGCAGGAGATGGCAAGAGTAAACATCGACATTTTAGGCATCAGTGAACTAAAACAGACCGGAATGGGAGAATTTAATTCAGATGATCATTATACATACTACTGTGGGCAAAAATCCCTTAGAAGAAATGGAGTAGCCCTCATAGTCAATGAGAGAATCTGAAGTGCAGTACTTGGGTGCAAACTCAAAAATGACAGATGATCTCGAATTGTTTCCTAGACAAACCATTCAACATCAGTAATCCAACTCTATGCCCCAACCACTAACACCAAAGAAGCCAGATGATTCTATGAATTAATACCAAAAAAAGAAAAGATGTTCTTTTCATCATTGGGGATGGGAATGCAAAAGTAGGAAGTCAAGAGATACCTGAAGTAACAGGAAAGTTTGGCCTTGGAGTACAAAACGAAGCAGGGCAAAGGCTAACAGAGTTTTGCCAAGAGAACACACTGGTCATAGCAAACACCCACTTCCAACAACACAGGAGACGACTCTATATATGGACGTCACCAGATGGTCAATACTGAAATCAGATTGATTATATTCTTTGCAGCCAAAGGTGGAGAAGCTCCATACAGTCAGCAAAAACAAGACCGGGAGCTGACTGTGGCTCAGATCATGAGCTCCTTATTGCAAAATTCAGGCTTAAATTGAAGAAAGTAGTGAAAACAACTAGACCATTCAGGTATGATCTAAATCAAATCTCCTATGATTATACAGTGGAAATGACAAATAGATTCAAGGGATTAGATCTGATAGACAGAGTGCCTGAAGAACTATGGACAGAGGTTCATAACACTGTACAGGAGATGGTGACCAAAACTATCTCCAATAAAAAGAAATGCAAGAAGACAAAGTGGTTTTCTGAGGAGACTGGAGAAATAGCTGAGAAAAGAAGAGAAGTAAAAGGCAAAGGAGAAAGGGAAAAATATTCCCAACTGAATGCAGAGTTCCAGAGAACAGCAAGGAGAGATAAGAAAGCAAAAAAATAGAGGAAAACAATAGAATGGGAAAGACTAGAGATCACTTAAGAAAATTAGAGATACCAAGGGAATATTTCATGCAAGGATGGGTGCCATAAAGGACAGAAATGGCAAGGACCTAATAGAAGCAGAAGAAGTTAAGAAGAGGTGGCAAGAATACACAGATGAACTATACAAAAAAATAGTATAATGATGTGGTCACTCACCCATAGCCAGACATCCTGGAGTGTGAAGTCAAGTGGGCCTTAGGAAACATTCCTATGAACAAAGCTAGTGGAGGTGACAGAATTCCAGCTGAGCTATTTCAAATCCTAAAAGATGATGCTGTTAAAGAGCTGCACTCAATATGTCAGCAAATTTGGAAAACTCAGCAATGGCCACAGGACGGGAAAAGTTCAGTTTCCATTCCTGTTCCTAACAAGGGCAATGCCAAATGATATTCAAAGTCCCATACAACTATGCTCATTTCATATGCTAGCAAGATAATGCTCAAAATCCTTCAAGCTAGGCTTCAGTACATGAACTGAGAACTTTCAGTTGTACAATCTAGGTTTAGAAGAGGCAGAAGGACCAAAGATCAAATTGCCAACATTTGTTGGATTATATAAAATTCAAGGGAATTCCTAAAACACATATACTTCTGCTTTATTGACTATACTAAAGTCTGACTGTGTGAATCACAGTTTATTTATTGTGAGATAAGAGATGGATATACCAGACCACCTTCCCTGTCTCCTGAGAAACCTGTATGCAGGTCAAGAAGCAACAGTTAGAACCAGCCATGGAGCAATAGACTGGTTCAAAATTGGAAAAGGAGTACATCAAGGCTGTATATTGTCACTCTGCTTATTTAACTTATATGCAGAGTACATCATGCAAAATGCCAGGCTGGATGAATCACAAGCTGCAATCAAGCTTGACAGGAGAAATATGAAGAACCTCAAATATAGAGATGATACCATTTTAATGGCAGAAACTGAAGAGGAACTAAAGAGCCTCTTGATGAAGGTGAAGGAGGAGAGTGAAAAGCTGGCTTAAAAAACTAAGATCATGGCATACAGTCCCGTCATTTCATGGCAAATTGAAGGGAAAAAAGTGGAAAGAATGACAGATGTTATTTTCTTGGGCTCCAAAATCACTGCAGTTGGTGACTTCGGCCATGAAATTAAAAGGTGCTTGCTCCTTGGAAGAAAAGCTATGACCAAACTAGACAGTGTATTAAAAAGCAGAGACATCACTCTGCTGACAAAGGTATGTATAGTCAAAGCTATGGTTTTTCCAGTAGTCATGTATGGATGTGAGAGTTGGACCATAAAGAAGGCTAAGCACTGAAGACTTGATGCTTTTGAACTGTGATGCTGGAGAACACTCTTCAGAGTCTCCTGGACTTCAAGGAAATCAAACCAGTCAATCCTAAGGGAAATCAACACTGACTATTCACTGGAAGTACTGATGCTGAAGTTGAAGCTCCAATATTTTGGCCATCTGATGCAAAGAGCTAACTCACTGGAGAAGACTCTAATGCTGTGAAAGATTGAGGGCAGGAGGAGAAGAGGGCAACAGAGGATGAGATGGTTGGATAACATCACTTGCTCAATGGACAAGTTTTAGCAAACTTGGGGAGATAGGGAGGACTGAGGAGTCTAGTGGACTCCAGTCCATGGGGTCACAAAGATTCAGACATGACTGGACAAACAACAAAATAATTCATGAGTTATATTCCTTCAACATTGTATCCTGAACATTTTTAAAAGCATGGACAAGTTGATGAAATTATAAAATGAATACCCATATACCTATCACTATGTTCCTTAATAAACGTTTGCTAATATTTACTTTGTCAGATATCTGTCCATCAAGTCAACCATCTCTCCATTTTATTTTTTGATGCAGTTCACAGTTACATATATCAGTAACCTTCATAATGGTTTATTTCTAAATCTTTGTTTTCTGGGCATGTAGTTACAAATTAAATACTGGTACATTAAATACTGGTACATTAAATACTGGTACATCAAATACTGGTACATTTACTTACCACAGTGAGTACCACTTGTCCTGGATGAGACAGCACCCATAGGGAAAACTGTTGGTAATACCAGTCATCAACTCCTTGACTTACAAATCTATAGGCAAAAAAATAATTATAATATTTATATTTAATCACTGATTGTGGCCATTTAATGATTAAGCATAAGATAACACAGGAATTTTCTTTTAGGCTCTCTGACTTTCTGTTCTAATTTAGGTATATAAATAAAAAAGCAGAGATAATAGAGCTTTAATTCATGCATAATGCATATTCCTTAAATTCCTCTTTAATATCATCTGCACATTTCCAATAAAACCATTGAGCTTCTGGGATGGTGTGCATGTGTGTTAAGTTGCTTCAGTCTGACTCTTGACTGAAGCATAGCCCACCAGGATCCTCTGTCCATATGATTCTCCAGGCAAGAATACTGGACTGGGTTGCAACGCTCTCCTCCAGAGGATGTTCCCGACCCAGGGATCTAACCTGTGTCTCATGTCTACCTCCATGTGCAGGCAGGTTCTTTACCACTAGTGCCACCTGGGACTATATTAAACTAGAGGATGACACCTATTAGCTTTGAATTTCTAATACTATCAATGGTAAAAACAATATTTGAAATAATTTCAACAAAATTGAATATTGGACTGAAATGATCAGGTGATTTTTAGTAGTAAAGTCCTACATTTAACTTTAAAAAGTAATTATAATTTAGCTTTCAAAAGTAATGAAGAGGGGAGGGCGGTCCTAAGATGGTGGAGGAATAGGACAGGGAGAACACTTTCTCCCCCACAAATTCATCAAAAGATCATTTGAATGCTGAGCAACTTCCACAAAACAACTTTCTGAGTGCTGGCGAACGACACCAGGCACCCAGAAAGGCAGCCCATTCTCTTCGAAAGGAGGTAGGACAAAATATAAAAGACAAAAAGAGGGACAAAAGAGCTAGGGATGGAGACCTGTCCTGGGGAGGGAGTCATGAAGGAGGAGAAGTTTCCAAACACCAGGACACCCTCTCATTGGTGGGTCTGTGGGGAGTTTTGGAATCTCAGAGGGCAACATAACTGGGAGAGAGAAAAAAAAAACAAAACCCACAGAATAGGTGCCTAACCACAACTGACAGTGGAGAAGTAGCCCAGATGCTTGTGCACGCCACCAGCCAGCGGGGGCTGGACAAGAAGGAGCAGGTTGCATGCTTAGGATAAGGACCAGACCTGAATGCCCTGGGGACAATCTGAGGGAACTAACATGAGATAGCAACCCAAACTGTGGGATAGCCAGAGAGAGAGAAAAAAAGAGAGAACTTTCCTGCGTAAAGCTCTAACATAAGGCGCAGCATGGCCTGCTCACAGAACAAAGGACTGAGTGAATACCAAAGGAGAGCTAGCTGGCTGTGGATCGGCCCCTTCCCCCACCAGAGGCAGAGAGGCAGGTGAGTGACAGCCAGAGCTGGAAGGCAAGGGGCAAGCTCGATCCCAGAGACGGCATCCTCCACCAAACTGTGAGCAGGCTCCCAGATGCTAACCAAGTCTTCCTGGGATTCTGGACGGTTGACATCTGCCAGGAGGGTCGCAGCCTGAGATCAGCTCCCCAGAGGACACACACAGCACACCTGAGAAGGCGCTCTCATGGCGCACTTGAGAAACTGAGCGGCCGGGACTGGGGAGGTGATTAAGATGCTAGGACACCACCTGGGACAGTGCGCTTGCCAAGTACCTTGTAGCCTGAGCTGCTTGGACCTGGGAAGGGCACAAAACACATGCCCAACCAAGTCTGTGCATTTGCGGAGTACCCAAGAACCTGAACCTGAGCAGCTTAGACCTGGGAAGTGCATAAAATGCAGGGCCCGCTTTGGACAGTATTCCAGCAGAGCCTGAGCAGTGTAGACTGGGAAAGCACACACCGCTGTGAGCTGGGGCAAACCCAGTGTGGTCCATACACTGGGAGCACTCCCCACACATGCCAGTGATATTTGTTTGCAGTGTTCTTCCCTCCCCACAACACAACTGAACAAGTGAGCCTAAATAAGTGACCACCTTTGCCCCCTTGTGTCCGGGCAGAAATTAGACACTGAAGAGACTTGCAAACAGAGGAAGCCAAAAGAAAGAAGGGGGAACCACTCTGGAAGTGACAGGTGCAAAGGATTAAAACCCTGTAGTTTACATTGACTAAGCATTGAAAGGGGTCTTCTCTATAGACCTTGAGAAAAAGTATAAGCTGGAACAAAGAACTATTTGAAACTGAACTGACCCCACACTGCCCTCAAGAGCTCCAGAGAAATTGCTAGATATATTTTTACTATTATCATTTTTTAATTTTTAAGTTCTTTATCACTCCTTTAATTTTCATTTTTATAACCTACTATTACTTTGCAAAAAAGACCCTATTTTTAAAGTAAATTTCATATATATATTTTTTATAATTTTTGTGATTGATTTTGTTTTGCATTTTTAATATTGTATTATTAAGAGTCTAACCTCTATCTAGATTTTTAATTTTTGCTTTTTGGTATTTGTTAACCATTTTGTACCTTTAAGAATCTAATCTTCAGTACCCATTTTTACTTAGGGGTGTGATTACTGGCTTGATTGCTTTCTCCCCTTTTGACTCTCCTTTCCCCCGCCCAGGTCACCTCTTATCTCCTCCCTCCCCCTTCTCTTTTCTACTTAAATCTGTGAATCTCTCTGGGTGTTCCAGGCTGTGGAGAACACTTAGGGAACTGATTACTGGCTACACTTGTCTCTCTCCTTTTGACTCCCCCTCTTTTCCTCCTGGTCACCGCTATCGCCCTCCTCCCTCTTCTCTATGTAACTCTGTGAACCTCTCTGGGTGTTCCAGACTGTGGAGAGCACATAAGGAATTGATTACTGGCTAGACTGGTCTCTCTCCTTTTGACTCCCCCTCTTCTCCTCCTGGTCACCCCATCTCCCTCCTCCATTTTCTCTTCTTCATGTAACTCTGTGACCCTCTCTGGGTGTCCCTCACTGTGGAGAATCTTTTCACCATTAACCTAGATGTTTTATCATCTGTGCTGTATGCATGGAGAAGTCTTGAGGCTACTATAAGAATAAGACTGAAAGTCGGAGGCAAAAGGCTTAAATTCAAAACTTGAGAACACCAGAAAACTCCTGACTCCAGGAAACATTAATTGACAAGATCTCATCCAAAAGTTTCCATACCTACACTGAAACCAAGCTCCACCCGAGAGCCAACAAGTTCCAGAGTAAGACATACCACACTAATTCTCCAGCAAGGCAGGAACACAGTCCTGAGCATTAAAATTCAGGTTTCCCAAAGTCACATCAAACTCACAGACATCCCCAAACCCACTACTGGAGACTTCATTGCACACCAGAGAGAAGAGATCCAGCTCCATTCACCAGAATACAGATGCAAGCTTCCCTAACCAGGAAGCTTTGACAAGTCACTAGTCCAACCCCACCCACAAGGAGCAAACTCCACAATAAAGAGGAACCGCAAACTCCAGCCTACAGAAAGGCTACCCCAAACACAGCAATCTCAACAAACTGAAAAGGCATAGAAATATTCAGCAGGTAAATGATAAATGCCCACCAAGCCAAACAAAAGAGGAGGAGATAGGGAGTCTGCCTGAAAAAGAATTCAGAATAATGACAGTAAAGATGATCCAAAATTTTGAAAACAAAATGGGAGTTATAGATAAATAGACTAGAGACAAGGATTGAGTAGATGTAAGAAATATTTAACAGGAACCTAGAAGAAATAAAAAAGTCAATCAATAATGAATAATGCAATAACTGAAATCAAAAGCACTCTGCAGGCAACCAACAGTAGATTAACTGAGGCAGAAGAGAGTATAAGTGAGGTGAAAGACAGAATGGTGGAAATAAATGAAGCAGAAAGGAAAAAAGAAAAAAGAATTAAAAGAAATGAGGACAACCTCAGAGACCTCTGGGACAAAGTTAAACGCCCCAACATTCGAATCATAGGAGTCCCAGATGAAGACAAAAAGAAGGGGCATGAGAAAATACTTGAGGAGATAATAGTGGAAAACTTCCCTAAAATGGGGAAGGAAATAGCCACTCAAGTACAAGAAACCCAGAGAGTCCCAAACAGGATAAACCCAAGGCAAAACATCCCCAAGAAACATATTAATCAAATTAATGAAGCTCAAACACAAAGAACAAATATTAAAAGCAGCAAGGGAAAAGCAACAAAAACACATAAGGGGATACCCATAAGGATAACAGCTGATCTTTCAGCAGAAACTCTTCAGGCCAGAAGGGAATGGCAGGACATACTTAAAGTGATGAAAGAGAAAAACCTACAACCCAGATTACTGTACCCAGCACGGATCTCATTCAAATATGAAGGAAAAATCAAAAGCTTTACAGACAAGCAAAAGCTGAGAAAATTCAGCACCACCAAACCAGTTCTTCAACAAGTGCTAAAGGATCTTCTCTAGACAGGAAACACAGAAAAGGTTTATAAACGTGAATCCAAAGCAACAAAGTAAATGGCAATAGGATCATACTTATCAATAATTAAATATTTATCAATAATTAAATAGGATCATACTTATCAATAATTAAATGTAAATGGGTTGAATGCCCCAACCAAAAGGCAAAGACTGGCTGAATGGATACAAAAACAAGACCCCTATATGTTGTCTACAAGAGACCCACCTCAGAACAAGGGACACATACAGACTGAAAGTAAAGGGCTGGAAAAAGATATTTCATGCAAATGGAGACCAAAAGAAAGCAGGAGTAGCAATACCATATCAGATAAAATAGACTTTGAAATAAAGGCCATGAAAAGAGACAAAAAAGGACACTACATAACGATCAAAGGATCAATCCAAGAAGATATAATGATTATAAATATACATGCACCCAACATAGGAGCACCACAGTATGTAAGGTAAATGCTAACAACTATGAAAGGGGAAATTAACAGTAACACAATAATAGTGGGAGACTTTAATACCCCACTCACATCTATGGATAGAACAACCAAACAGAAAATTAAGAAGGAAATACAAACTTTAAATGNTGGCTGGATGGCATCACCGACTCAATGGATGTGAGTTTGAGTGAACTCCAGGAGTTGGTGATGGACAGGGAGGCCTGGCATGTTGTAGTTCATGGGGTCGTAAAGATGCAGACACAACTGAGCGACTGAACTGACTGACAGGGAAAAAACTATTAAAATACAAACATATGGAGGGTAAACAACACGCTTCTGAATAACTAACAAATCACAGAAGAAAAAAAATCAAAATACACATAGAAACAAATGAAAATGATAACACAACAACCCAAAACCTATGGGATTCAGTAAAAGCAGTGCTAAGGGGAACGTTCACAGCAATTCAAGCTTACCTCAAGAAATAGGAGAAAAATAAAATAAATAACCTAACTTTACATCTAATGCAAATAGAAAAAGAAGAAATGAAGAACCCCAGGGTTAGTAGAAGGGAAGAAATAATAAAAATTAGGGCAGAAATAAATGAAAAAGAAACAAAGGAGACTATAGCCCAAACCAACAAAACTAAAAGCTGGTTCTTTGAGAAGATAAATAAAATAGACAAACCATTAGCCAGACTCATCAAGAAAAAAAGGGAGAAAAATCAAATCAACAAAACTAGAAATGAAAATGGAGAAATCACAGCAGACTACACAGAAATACAAAGGATTATAAGAGACTACTATCAGCAACTATATACCAATAAAATGGACAACTTGGAAGAAATGGACTAATTCTTGGAAAAGTATAACCTTCCAAAACTGAACCAGGAGGAAATAGAAAATCTTAACAGACATATAACAAGCATGGAAATCGAAACTATAATCAAAAATCTTCCAAACAAAAGCCCAGGACCAGAAAGCTTCACAGGTGAATTCTACCAAAAATCTAGAGAAGAGCTAACACCTATCCTACTCAAACTCTTCCAGAAAATTGCAGAGGAAGGTAAACTTCCAAACTCATTCTATGAGGCCACCATCACCCTAATACCAAAACCAGACAAAGATGCCACAAAAAAAGAAAACTACAGGCCAATATCACTGATGAACATAGATGCAAAAATCCTCAACTAAATTCTAGCAAACAGAATCCAACACCATAATAAAAAGATCATACATCATGACCAAGTGCAGTTTATCCCAGGGATGCAAGGATTCTTCAATATTTGCATAATCAATTAATGTGATACATCACATTGACAAATTGAAAGATAAAAACCATATGATTATCTCAGTAGATACAGAGAAAGCCTTTGATAAAATTCAAAATCCATTTATTATAAAAACCCTCCAGAAAGCAGGCATAGAAGGAACACACCTCAACATAATAAAAGCCATATATGATAAACCCACAGCAAGCATTATCTTCAATGGTGAAAAATTGAAAGCATTTCTCCTAAAGTCAGGAACAAGACAAGGGTGCCCACTCTCACCACTACTATTCAACAAAGTTTTGGAAGTTTTAGCCACAGCAATCAGAGAAGAAAAAGAAATAAAAGAAATCCAAATTGGAAAAGAAGAAGTAAAACTCACTGCTTGCAGGTGATATGATCTTCTACATAGAAAACCCTAAAGACACAACCAGAAAATTACTAGAGTTACAAAGTTTTGGAAGTTTTAGCCACAGCAATCAGAGAAGAAAAAGAAATAAAAGAAATCCAAATTGGAAAAGAAGAAGTAAAACTCACTGCTTGCAGGTGATATGATCTTCTACATAGAAAACCCTAAAGACACAACCAGAAAATTACTAGAGTTAGTCAATGAATATAGTAAAGTTGCAGGATATAAAATTAACACACAGAAATCCATTGCATTCCTATACACTAACAATGAGAAAACAGAAATAGAAACTAAACAAACAATTCCATTCACCATTGCAAAGAAGAATAAAATACTTAGGAATAAATCTACCTAAAGAAACAAAAGACCTATATATAAAAAATTATAAACACTGATGAAAGAAATCAAAGAGGACAC
>SJYT01008754.1:0-35891 GCA_006410635.1 Cephalophus harveyi
ACTCCTTTTCCTATTTGGAACCAGTCTGTTGTTCCATGTCCAGTCCTAACTGTTGCTTCCTGACCTGCATACAGATTTCTCAAGAGGCAGGTTAGGTGGTCTGGTATTCCCATCTCTTTCAGAATTTTCCACAGTTTATTGTGATCCATACAGTCAAAGGCTTTGGCATAGTCAATAAAGCAGAAATAGATGTTTTTCTGGAACTCTCTTACTTTTTCCATGATCCAGCGGATGTTGGCAATTTGATCTCTGGTTCCTCTGCCTTTTCTAAAACCAGCTTGAACATCAGGGAGTTCACGGTTCACGTATTGCTGAAGTCTGGCTTGGAGAATTTTGAGCATTACTTTACTAGCATGTGAGATTTTTTGCTTAATTCATAACATTTCCTTCCTCAAATATTTGTGTTTTATTCATTGAGCAGCTGTGTAAATCCTTAAGAAATAGCCAGGAATGTAGGAATGCCCCCAAATACCCTTCTTTACTGTCTTAACTTTAATATAATAGAACCAATGCAGGTATGGCCAGTGTTTTTACAGTGGTTGTTTGGGGCTTAAATTAATTTTCATTCCAATCACGGGGCATTGTGGGGCTTGAAAACCAAGTGGAAGGAGCTGCAAGCTGCAGGTCTTCTGTGTCTCTAAGTTGATGGACTAATTTCTTTCTACAATGAGAGGTGTTTTTTCTAATGTTCTGATTTTATGTTATTGTTTGGTGTAAGAGATCTGGACTTCAGTTAAGACTTCTAGTAGCTTATGAGGGAGAGAGAGAGCATGGTCAATCATACAAAATTAAATTAGTTTACATTAAAAGCAAAGATAAGAGATACTCAACACTCATCACTTCCTGCGGTATATGCATTCAATGGGAGATTACTTAGCCTTTAAAAAAAGAAGAAAATCCCACTGCGTGTGACAAGAAGGATGAATGAGGACGTTATGCCAAGTGATGCCAGCCACGGAGGGATGAACACCCGCTGGGCAGTTGCACGTCTGTGAAGCATCTCAAGTAATGAAACCCACAGAAACAGAGTAAAGCAATGCTGCTTTAGAGGGGTCGAGGGAGGGGGAAAAGGGGAGTCGTCACTCGGCAAGTGCAGAGTTCCCCTTCTCCAAGACGGGTAGGTTCCAGCGGCCGGCTGTGCACCCCCGCCAATGGGCAACACCATGGGGCCGCGTGCTTGCTCATCTGTTGAGGGGAGACCTCATGTCAGGCGTCCTTACAATAAAAATGACGGTGACGATGACGACGATGCTCCCTAGGGAATTCTGGTGCGCAGTGGCGGTTCAGGACATTTATCCCCTCAGGAGTTATAACGGGGGAAGACTTTCTTTAAACTTTTTTTTTTAATTGATGTACAGTCGGTTTACAATGTTGTACCAATCTGCTATGCAGCAAAGTGACTTGGCTATCTTCATATAGACCTGTTTTTTTTTTTTTTAATGTCCTTTTCCATTATAGTTTATTACAGGACATTGACTGTAATTCCCTGTGATGTACAATAGGGCTTTGTTGTTTATCATCCTATGCATAATAGTTTACGTCTACGAATCCCAAACTCCCACTCAAGGGGGAAGATTTTCTGGAAGGGTTGATGGCTAAGTGGAGACTTGGAAAGTGCGCATGAATAATCCAGGGAAGGGATGTCAGATCTTGGGATTCTACTGGGCTTCTCCCACGATGCCCACAGAAACCCGGAAGATTGTCCTTTCTCAGTCAACTCTCATAATAATCATGGTAAAATCTTACTACTGTTAAGTGTTTGCCAGGACACCAAGGCAGAACCTGTAGAGCGAAAGGGGACTAGAGAACTAGCCAAGACCCTCTGAGGCCTTAGTAGGCCTTGGCTGGGACGGAGAGCTGGATTAGAGAGTAGAGATGAAGAAGGCTGGGGAGGTGCTCCACACATACAGAGAGGTCTAGAAACGAGAAATCCTTAGTCAGAATCTGACCCAACCCCTTCATCCTTCATTTTCATAAATGAGAAACTGAGGCTCCAAGTCCTGGCGAGCCTTCCGAGACTATGCAGCAAGTACAAGGGCCGCCCACCTCTCTGATGATACCACAGGACAGTTTATCTTCTCTCTCACCCGTTTGCTGTGAAATGCCTCCGAGCAGGGCTTCCGTGCTGGCTCCTTCGGTAAAGAATCCGCCTGCAAAGCCCGAGATGCGAGTTCGATCCCTGGGTTGGGAAGACCCCCTGGAGCAGGACATGGCTGCCCACTCCAGCGTGCTTGCCTGGAGAGTCCCATGGACAGAGGAGCCTGGCGGGCTGCGGTCCAGGGGCTCACAAGAGTCAGATGCGACTGCGCCCCGGAGCACACACACGGCTCGGATCAACAGTCGGCCTCATCGTGTACTTGGTGCCCAAGAGGCAGGGAGCCCGTGCCTGTTCAGTGACCCACGGGCAGTGCCGCGAGAGTGACTGCGGGCAGGGGGAGAGCTGATGCAGACACGCTGCAGACACACACGCTGTTTAAGCAGCCGGCTTCAGCGCTGGCTGGAACGCGTTTTGCTCTCTGCGCCGGGCGGCCCCTGTGTTCCTAGTGGTCACTGGAGAGTGGACAAAGAGGCAAGGTGACGCAGAAGCTGCCGGACTGTGTTCTAGGGACGCCCAAGCGGCCTTGACGGTGTCTTGCGGGGAGACCGTTTCTGGGGGTGAAGAGTGTGCGGGGTGGAAGCTAAGTTGGTGGGCGCCCTCCCTCCCACTCACACTATTTCATAAGAACAGCTCCACTGCCTCAGAGTGGATTTCCAAGGAGCACTGAGAGGGGGAAAGTGTCCCGCTGAAGTCATGAAGCTGGGAAAGCGCCGGATCAGTGGGCAGAGGGGTCTCCCTGAAAGCGGGCAGTCCTGCCGCCGGCGGAGCAGGCTGACGGCGCCTCCACTCGCAGGGCGTGCGCAGACCTGCCCGCCGCGGCGCCCGCGAGGGCGCGGAACCCAGGGGCGGCTCGCCGCGCCTGCCCCGCACAGGGGGAGAGGTTCTTTTTAACGGCCACTGCGGCCGCACCTTGAACATCGCGCAAGGGTCAGCTTGTGAACTCAGGTCTCCAGCGGTAGCTGTGCAAACCAGTTCCACCAACCTGATCATCCTTTTCGCTGCCCTTTTTTTTTTTTTTTTAAACATCATAGCATAGCCTAGCTTGTCTTAAATATGCTCACGACTAGCTCATTAGCCACAGTTGGGCAAAATCACCTAACACAAAACCTGGCTTATAATAAAGGGTTGAATAGTGCCGTAATTGTGTTTCTGTTGCCTTGTTTGGTTATATTTTATTTTATGTATAGTGTCTTCCTTCCTTTTCAGCTTTTAAAATTCATTCACTTGGATTTTGATGCCATATTTTATTTGATCTAATGCATACATCCAACACATTATCCTTTCAAGATGCAATTAAGATAAAAATTATTAATGAGATACATTATGTATATTTTTTCTTGGTAGTGAGTATTCAAAATCTGGCGTGTGTTTTATGGCGCATCTCAGTTCACGCCAGCCTGACTCAAGTGTCTGACAGTCGCTTGTAGCTGGGGTGGTGGTTTAGTTGCTCAGTCCTGTCTGACTCTTTGTGACCCCATTGTCTATAGCCTGCCAGGCTCCTCTGTCCATGGGATTTTTCAGGCCAGAATACTGGAGTGGATTTCCGTTTCCTCCTCCAGGGAATCTTCCTGACCCAGGGATTGAGCCCGCATCTCCTGCTTTTGCAGTCAGATTCTTTACCACTGAGCCACCGGGGAAGCCCCGACTGAGAGCTGGTGGCTACCATACTGGACCACACGGATTGAGAGGAGAATTGCTGACAATATTGTGCTGGCTTCGGCCATACCACGATGCCAGTCAGCCATAAATCCCTTTCCGGTTTTAAAGATAACATGTGGTAGAGTGTTCACTTCTAGACTGAGCTAATGGAAGCTTTCCAGCCCAGAAAAATCACAGCGATAATCATCATTTATCTTTTGGTTTTCAGTGGCTCTTCACTTCTTTCTTACATAAGACTCAAAATAACCCAACAGGGCCAAAGGGCAACCCTGCTTTCTTCATTTTATGGATTAAAAATCGAAGCCTGAGGAATGAAATGATCCATTTATCAAGGTTGGTATCAATCTCCCTCTCTCATTTTTTCCCTCTCTCGGGTTCCTTGGCTGGACTTATTTTCTTATGGAGAGAGCCAGTCTCACTTGATTTCCTTGAGCAATCTTGACCCAAGAAGTATTTACGTGAATGTTGGGTCCAAGTCCACCCACTCCAGCAGAACCTATGAGGCTTCCTGATTGCATTTTCCGTTGCAGATGACCTGGAATTTCCCCGAGCTTGGTGTTCTCTCCCTGCAGCTCCTCTTTCCCAGCAGCAGAGAGTCTAAGAATCTGCCTGCCGCCCCCCAGGGCTTCCTCCAGGTCACAGCAGCCTCCGACTTTGCCTGGCAGCTTGGGCACAGGTGACTTCCCCGAAATGGGAGTGAACATCATGGTGACTTTGGATTTAGTCATTTTCCCACAGAGTGTGGCTCTCTCCTGTCCTCCACTTTGTCTGTTCACCACCTTCCTTGCTTCCCCCACTAACCCACAGACACTTGTTCCGCCTCAGAAGCCCTCTCCTGTCATTTCTGGACTACCCCACAGCCACCCCCCTCCAGAAGACGGCAGGTGTGCTCGTCCCGCGTCGGTCCTGGCAGCGGGACCAAAGCCGCCAGCCAGCCAGCGTTCTCAGTCCCCTCGGAAAGGGGGCTGTGGACCCCACCGGCAACAAGGGCCAACACGGTTTATTCATCTGTTAAATCAAGAGTGATGGGAAGACGGTCCATCCCAGGCGGCGTGTTTTGCACCAGGCAAATAATGACGAATCGTGTGTAAAAATGTTATAATTTAAGGCATACGCCTTCCTCTGAGAAGGGTTCTAGGTGAAATTTGGAGCGGTTATTTATAGACCGGGAGGCCAAAGACTGAAGGGCAGGGGAGTGAGGCATTTTAGAAAAATATTTTTCTAGGAAAGGAGAGAGAAAGGACACGGAGCAGGTTAGCCGAGGCGGGAACATGCAAGCAGGGGAGGAGCAGAGGACGAGGCAGGGTTCAGAAGAGCTTTGGAAGGGTGGAGACTTGGACTCTCCAAGATGGGGAGGGACTGGTGTAGAGATGTGGTTAGAACCGAAGCCTGGAATCAGTCCTGGCAAGGCCCCTGCTCCTGGCACACTGGGGAAGACGGATGAAAGGGCGAGCGAGATGAAAGCAAGGGAAATTGCTGTCTCTTATACACATCTTTAACATCTAGATGTGTATAAGAGACAGCCCCAGCGCTCACTCACCGCTGAGGGCAGCATGCAAACAGCTCAGAGAGAACTCATGACCGGGGAGTCTCAGGGAAGGCAAAGCCCCTGCTTCCAGTTCCTGTTTGAAAATATAAACAGCATGCAAATTCAAATAAAAAAATTCTTCCTGTGTCACGTTGAGAAACTCTCTGTTTCTTTTTTGCCGTGACTCACTGGGGGACTATTCTTTCAAGAATGCAACTTGTAGGGATGGGCAGACCTGCTAGGGGAAAAACAAGAGCCTCTCTGGAATGTTTACCCAGTCCTCAGAAAAGGCTCTGTTAGTTTAGATTTGAAGGGGAACATGTCTCAGATATCCAGGCCCGGCTGGGGTGAGGTATCCAGCACATCCTGAAACAGCTCTTGAGGAAGCCATAGGGGATGCCTGGTGCCCACAAGCCCTCTTCTTATCTCCCGACTCACCCCAAAGAGCAGAGGCGGCTACTCAGGAAGGGAGTGGGCCCAGAGACGGGTCCGTGGGCGCTGCACAGGTGTCGTGAAGGATCGGACAGTCAGAGTTGGTTTTAGTGAGAGCGTGGGGACGAAGGTGAGAGAAGCCAGTGGGAGCAGTTCCAGTCAGGTCAAAGAATCAAATCCTGGGCTTCAGATAAAATACCTGCCTAGAACCCAGTGTCTGCTTAGGAGGCTTACATGGGCGGGCGTGGGGCTTCTGCCTCAGAACTAAGCTTTCTTTCACAAATGTAAAATTCACATTGAACATTTTTAATTAGATACATGAGAAAAATGTAAATTCTCTGATTCTCTGTAGGTTTAAGATGCTGTTTAAGACTCTGAAGGTTTGGTGAGCATTTTCCTTCCATCCGTACTTCCTTCCTTCCTTTTTTTAAATATAAATTTATTTTAATTGGAGGCTAATTACTTTACAATATTGTGGTGGTTTCTGCCACACACTGACATGAA
Organism: Cephalophus harveyi; assembly: GCA_006410635.1. Lineage (NCBI taxonomy): Eukaryota > Metazoa > Chordata > Mammalia > Artiodactyla > Bovidae > Cephalophus > Cephalophus harveyi. Next base: position 6,222 of record SJYT01008754.1, read on the forward strand.
TCAGCCACGGGTGTACATGTGTTCCCCATCCTGATGCCCCCTCCCCCCCCCATCCCTTAGGGTCATCCCAGTGCACCAGCCCTGAGCACCCTGTCTCATGCATCGAACCTGGACTGGTGGTCCATTTCACATACGGTAATATACAAGTTTCAGAGCTATTCTCTCAGATCATCCCACACTTGCCATCTCCCACAGAATCCAAAAGACTGTTCTTTACATCTGTGTCTCTTTTGCTGTCCATCCTTCCTTTCTCTTTCTCCCTTCCTTGATGTCTCTTTCCACTGTCTTGGCATTGGAGCATTTAATCCTGAAATATGCTATAAGAGATGCCTTAACATTTTTTAAAAGTTGAGTGAAGTGTTCGACATTCCTGCGGTGTCCATCTTTTATCTTCTCTTAGAAGAATCTGAGGTGATGATGAGAATCTAAGGTGAGGTATTTGGAAAGAAAACAAATGAGCTCAGTGGTAGAAAGTGTGTGTGCGCACGTGTGTGTGTGCATGTGTGTTTGCATGTGTGTGTGTGTTTGCGTGCGTGTGTGTGTGCGCGCGCGTGTGTGTGTGCGTGCGCATGTGTGTGCATGTGCGCACACGTGTGTGTGCCTGTGTGTGTTGCGTGTGTGCGTGTGTGTTTGCGTGCGTGTGTGTGCGTGTGCGCACGCGTGTGTGCGTGCGTGCGCGCATGTGTGTGCACGCATATGTGTGTGCGTGCATGTGTGTGCGTGCGTGTGTGTGCCTGTGTGTGTGTGCGCGTGCGTGTGTGCGTGTGCATGTGTGCGCGCGCACGTGTGTGCGCGCGCGCATGTGCGTGTGCGTGTGCGTGTGTGTGCGCGTGTGTGTGCGCGTACGTGTGTGTGCACGCGTGTGTGTGCATGTGTGTGTGTGCGCGTGCCTGTGCGTGTGTGCGTGTGTACGTGTGCGTGTGATTTATCTGAAGCCCAGGATTTGATTCTTTGACCTGACTGGAACTGCTCCCACTGGCTTCTCTCACCTTCGTCCCCACGCTCTCACTAAAACCAACTCTGACTGTCCGATCCTTCACGACACCTGTGCAGCTGTCTCTTATACACATCTTGTGTACGTGTGCGCGTGTGTGTGCATGTGTGTGTGTGTGCGTGTGTGTGTGCGTGTGTGTGCATGTGTGTGTGTGCGCGTGTGTGCGTGTGCGCATGTGTGTGTGTGTGCGCGTGTGTGTGTATGCGTGTGTGTGTGTGGAGTATGGCAGGGTTCAGCACAGCTCTGTTTATTCCAGGAGCTGCAGTGGTGCCCCTGAGCTAAGGGGGTGGACACCGGGTAGACGGCTTTTTGAATTCCAAAGCAATAGCATTTTATCTGTTCTTTTGTGACCTTCTGCTTATGATTTTTTTTTTTTTCTGAAAGTAGTCACACTTAAAAAATGAAGCGTTATTAGAGGAGATAATACACAGACTTTCCTACTCTTTTTGAAGCCAATGTGACTCAAATATGCTTAGCCCTTCCTAAACGCTTTCTGTGTCCTAATAAGTAAAATTAAGCAGTGAAGTTGCATCTGTCAATGCTTTCTATGTGAACGGCTGTGAAGTGCTTTGCCAGGTTTGCACAGCTTATTTGTAATGCTCTAACCTCAAATGCAGTTATGCAGCGCATGAGTGATTAACTTCGGAGGCTCCTTGGGAAACACATCAAAGAGATGCTGAGTCATCCTCAGGAAAAGATGAAGCCTGATAGACAGGAGGGCCTCATGGCTGTTCAGAGCAGACGTTCACGCTGAGGACCATGGACAGGGAGCGTGGTGGGTCCACGTTGGCCCCGCATCAGGTCTCGAGAAGACAGCCTGAAACATCACAATTCCCGCGAAGGCTGTTGCTCACAGGGGTTACTTCACACCAGTTAAGGATGCTTACAAGCCTTGTGGGGAGAGATAGCTGGTAGAACACTGGCATTCGGTGGATTAGAAGACTGTTATTTGTATATATGATTTCCCCTTCTATTTATGGGCAAGTTATATTCCTGAAAGAAAGCAGATCTCATCATAGAAGTTGTCCATATTCACAAGTTTTATTTTCCCAACCAGATTTCAAGATCCTGAGCATGAACAATGCCATTTAACTTTTTGCTGTTCCTTCATAGCACCCACCCAAGGTAAGGACAGACACAGAGCTAGTTGTTAAATAAATTATTTTAGTTAGTGGATTAAATTGAAAAGTTCAGTAAGTGAATCAATACTCGGTTAATTCACAATTCTGGGAGATTAGACTTGTAAATTTGTAAAAGTCTTTCCAGTTGTTTTGGTCATGCAGTGAAAGTGAATTGGGGTTTTTTTTTTTTTTTCAACAGAGTTTGTTTTGCAATGTGAATCTTTTTGGACTTTTCTTTGAAAATGGTTGAAATGGAAGGCATGGCAGTGAATCAGCAAGTTAAGAAGGTTAACAATTAGTCATAACTTTAATAGATGAGACAATTACGCCATCTCTACCTTTTAAAAATAACCATATTTTTAATTAGATTTTAATCATAAAGGTCAGAGGTAGTGTAAGTTTAGAAAATCAGAAACACAGACTGTGTTGGCAAAACTGCTTCGTCTCATATGTGTTAAGTTGGACAAATTAAGTAAAACAGATGGTGAGAGGCTTTTGCTTCTCAAACGATCAGTGGCTGATGGCGTGGTTTTAATGGTCTTTAATGTCTCGCGACTCCATCCCGTAACTCAGGTTCCTAAGGATTGCTTTCATTTCTTTGTTCCTTAAAATGGTCTGTGAAATATGATTTACTTATTCTCCTGCTTTAATGAAGCCCAATATGGCAGTTTAAAAGAACTTGGTATCTCAGCTTTGATTGCACTTCTGTGGAACATATGAAGATCCCGCTTCCTGATGCAGATTTTAGAGACTAGTGAGCTATTCATGTTGAAAGTGCTCATCCAGACCAAAAATATTGACTTCAAGTGTTAGTTGCTGTTCTGGCTACCTATTCCTGCAGACAGAAAACTCAACTCAAATTAACTTAAACCAAAAGGGAGTGTGTCCAGGGCTAGGACTAGCTACTTGCAATGCTTGTATTTAGGCTCCAAAGATGTCAGTGAGATCCATATTTTAAAAACAACTTTATGTTTTGTATTGAGGTATAGCAGATTAATTGGACTTCCCTGGTGGCGCAGATGGTAAAGGATCTGCCTGCAATGCAGGAGACCTGGGTTCCATTCCTGAAGGAGGGCATGGCAACCCAGTCCAGTATTCTTGCCTGGAGAATCCAATGAACAGAGGAGCCTGGTGGGCCATAGTCCATGGGGTCGAAAAGAGTTGGAGCTGACTGAGCAACTAAGCACACAGAGAGCTGATTAGTAATTTTGTGATGGTTTCTGGTAGACTGCAGAGGAGCGCAGCCACACATACAACATGTATCCACTCTCCTCCAAACTCCCCTCCCACCCAGGCTGCCACAGGACATGGAGCGGAGTCCCCTGTGCTGCACACGAGGTCCTTGTGGGTTTTTCATTCTAGATAGAGTAGTGTGTCCATGTTGATCCCAAACTCCCTAGCTGTCCCTTCCCCCATCCTCCCCACGCCCCCTGCCCTGGCCACCGTAACTTAGTTCTCTGTGAGTCTGTTTCTGCTCTGTGAATAAGATCATCTGTGCCATTTAACAAGACCCACTTCTTAGCTCCAGCTTCTCTGGATGGCTCCCCTGCCAAGCCCTCACGGTGGCCACGTTCTCAACATGATACTCAGGTTGCTGTTTGAGAGGAACGTCTTTTCTCCGGGCGTTCTTGGGGTCCCCCAGTTGAGCTCCATGGCTGTGGTCAGTCTGGTTTGGGGCAGGCTCTCACAGTTGAGCTGGTGGCCTGGGATGTGGAAGGCACTGGTGGCCTCAGCCTGGGTGGCTTTCGAGCTGGGAGCTGAGGGCTCGTGTGAGCTCCGCCGGAAGCAGACAGGAGCTCAGAGTCGGGGAGTGGACCCCCCCGGCGGAGCAGACACCCGGGGCGCCTGCCCGGAGTCGGTGGCAGAGGTGGTTGCTGAGCGCCGGCTCCCTCACCCAGCAGGCCTCCCCGCGTGCCTCCTCCCCATGCTGACTGTCTGCCTGGTGTCACCAAGCGCGCTCCTCTGCGTTCGCTCAGTTTTGGTGAATCGTCAAGAAGCAAAGCTACGCAGAGGTGGCTGGTGTTTCTCCCAGACCCTCATGTGTCACCTTTTTGCATGGTCTGATGGAACACTGTGTGCCTCGAGCTCAAAACAACACTCATCCCCAAAACAGCCCCCCTTTACTCCCGTGCCATCTGTGTTTCTCCTTCTTGGTCGCCAAAAGACAAAAGCTCTCACACACGTTCATTTACATAAATAGACTCCTGAGATTATTCACATTATTCACTAATTTTTATTTATAATCTTTGGCCCAAGAAGTAGGGTTAGGGGAATGAAAGAGGGAGGAAGAGAAGAACAAACAGTGATGCCCCTTCAGGGAGTGGAGGGCCATCGCTTCTGTGGGTGATGGATCACACACCCCTGCTTCATGCACTTATATGTGATTCCCGTCCAAGTGATTCAGATAATTGGATCCACTCCAAACTTTATTCATTATTTTTGGAAATGACAAATAATGCTTTTTTGGCAGGAAAATGTATTTTTGGAGAAAGGGAATAAGGTCATAAGCTGCCTTAATGAGCTTCTTTAATTTGTTGTCATGTTAGTCTCATATTTGGAATTTGTGCTTCTAATTAGATGGAAGGCTAGTAAGTGAGCATTTGCAGACAGAATTGCATTTTTTAATGTGAAATTCATCTCCCTTGATACCCAGTCCTTTAGTTTTACAGTTAGAGAATATCATTATAATTGCTGGTTATTTAGAAGGGGATAGTCACATTTTTTTTTTTTTTCTCATTTGACTCCACATCTGGAAAATAAGCAATTCCCAGGAGATATATATTCTTGGACAAATGGGTAACCATGCATTCTTAATTTGGCACAGTAGAAAAGAGACAGGTGGGAAAAACAGAGGCCTACAGACACCAGAAGTATATTTCAATAAGGACATCAAGGCGAACAGGCACTCTGCAGTGCGTCTAACAGTTCTGTGGTCCAGAGTCTGGGATGCAGGTGGTGGAAAGGGAAGCGTGAGCATGCTCAGACACTCAGTCAAGTGTCATTCTTTGCGACCCTGTAGTCTGTAGCCCACCAGGCTCCTCTGACCATGGGATTCTCCAGGCAAGAATACTGGAGCGGGTTGCTTTTCCTCCTCCAGGGGATCTTCCTGACCCAGGGATTGAACCCACATCTCTTATGTCTCCTACGTTGGCAGGTGGATTCTTTACCCCTAGCGCCACCTGGAAAGCCACTGGAGTCCATGACAGGTGTGCTTTCCCACGACTCTCTCTCCTTGAGCCCCTGCAGTGATGACATGCTTGGTCTACGGTGTGTGTTGCTCTCTGAACATCTGGCATGAACTCCGGGAACAAGGAGGTATACGGAGTGGTTGGTAAAGGGTGCGGAGTGAAGCAGAAGGGTGCCTTCATTTCGTGAATGTCTAGCGAGTTCCAGGGTTGGAGCCTGCACGGTGCTGCCGCTGACACACAGATTTAGGGCCGAGGATGAAGCAGGTGTCCGCACACTGAGCCTGGGCAGCCCCTGAAGCTCTTCCTGTGCTCATCAGCGCCGCTGTTGTTCGGTCCCTAAGTCGTGTCTGACTCTTGGCGACCCCGTGGGCTGCAGCACGCCAGGCTTCCCTGTCCTTCACCATCTCCCAGAGTGTGCTCAAACTCATGTCCATTGAGTCAGTGATGCCACCCAAGCACCTCGTCCTCATGAAAATTCCATGAACAGTGCTTGTCAGAAGAACCCTAAGAAACAGGCCACTGTGATCCCTTCACTGTTGGCAGTCTGCAGCTCACGGAAGTTAGAGACCTTGCCCAGGGCAGCTGGGGAGCAGAGCTGTGCTCTGAAGTGTGGCCTCTGACTCGGAACCCCCTTGCTCTACACTCACCTTCCTGGCTGCATGGCCAAGGTCATGTTTCTCAACCCAGACCCCTTTCCTTTCTGGACTGTCACTCGTGGCTGGCTTTCTGTGGCCCAGGCTGACATAATCTCTTCTCGTCCCAGGATCCAAGCCTGTCTAGTGAGCCTCTTTCAGCAGCGCACACAGCTCTCATCCTCTCTTCATGGATTCTTCAGATTGAGCTCTTTCCCCTTTTGCTGTTTTTTGCTAGAGGAAGCCTAGTGATACCTGCTTCGTCCTCTGCCCCAGATTTGACCGCTCCCACGTGGCTGGCTGTGTGCCCGTGGCAGCGCCAGGCAGGCTCCGTAGCTTCCTCCTGTGGGACAGAGCGCATCTGCATCCGCATCTTTATCCTCCTGTTTGCTGCTGGCAGCGCCATGGTCCCGTAAGTAATGGAAGCTGGTTTGTGCTGTCCTTGGTTAGTTCTCTTGCTTTTGTTTTTCGGTTTTTGGCTGTGCCCCACAGCACGTGTCATATTAGATCCCCGAGCAGGGATCGAGCCTGTCTCCCTGCATTGGAAGCTAAGAATCTAAACTGCTGGCCTGCCAGGGAAATCCCACCTGCCTTTTGTTTCTGTCATTAAAATCTTCCCTGCCCTTCTCCCATCCCTACCTGATGATCCATACAAGTTCTCTGAGTGTCTCGTCCTTCACATAATTCTCAAGTTATAATAGCATTCCTGCAAATGCCCTGTGTCTCATAGAGCTGTTGGGAGGATTGAATGAGACGGTCCCTGTGAAGCGCATGGCACAGAGTCTGGTGTGTAGTGAGAGTGGCGGCCATGGTTGGTGTTATCTCCACTGAGCTGATGTAGGATCTGAGGTGCTGAGAATTGCTGCCCGGCGCCGGAGCCCAGCTTTCTTTGTCACTCAAGGTAGCCCACACATGTGCAAGCTGCCAGAGTCACTTTGAAGTTCCTGTGGTCAACGTTAGGATGAGAAACCGTTTCTTCCTGGATGCACAGCTGATTCAACCTGTAAAATGTATCAGGAGTGTGTGTGTGAAAACACAGTCTATACATCAATACCCAACAGGCTACCAGCTATATGGAAAATAAAGATGGACTAATAGAGGAGATCTCTCCGAGGACACCGTTACTCCCGGAAGTCACGAGATGGAACTGCTCCTCCGGCAGCCCTTGTAAACTGCCACCCCCTCCTCCACGCAGGCTGCTCTGCTCAGCTCACCTTCGTGGCTGTCGGATGTTCTGGTCACCATAGCGACTGTAATGTTGTTGTTCAGTCCGTAAGTCACGTCCGACTCTTTGCGACCCCACGGACTGAAACACACCAGGCTCCTCTGTCCTCCACTAAATCCCAGAATTTGCTCAAATTCATATCCACTGAGTCAGTGATGCTATTTAATCATCTCATCCTCTGTCATCCCCTCCTCCTGCCCTCAATCTTTCCTGGCATCAGGGTCTTTTCCAATGAGTCAGCTCTTCGCCCCAAGCAGCCAAAGTATTGGAGTTTCAGCTTCAGCATCAGTCCTTCCAATGACTATTCAGGGTTGGATCTCCTTGCTGTCCAAGGGACTCTCAAGACTCTTCTTCAGCACTGAAGTTTGAAAACAACCAGTTCTTCGGTGCTTAGCCTTCTTTATGGTCCAGCTCTCCCATCCCTGCACGCCTACTGGATGACTCGAATGACCTGCGTTTATTATAACTTCCCTAAGCAAGGATATTCCATGTGGTAGGAAGGGACCCTGTAAGTGGAAGGAATGAGACTTGACCTTGCAAGCTCGAGTAACAGAGGCTGCCCTCGACTGTCTTCTGAGAAGGGTGGCCCAGCTCACTGCGGGATGCTCGCTGCTTCCAGTGGGACAGGCACCGTAAGCGCCAGAACTGCCTTTTCTTTTTTGAAAAATGGAGGAGAGAAACTACTTTGTAGGAGAAGGAGAGGAGACAGTAGTCATTCGGCGGGAGCATGCAGCAGGCTGGCAGAGGAACAGCTATTTTACAACAATGCGGGAGCTTTTGCTAAGTTACAGCGTGTGGCCTGAACCTTCCTTCTCCTCTCCTTTTCCTTTGAAATAGCCATTTGGCTCTATGTGGCTTGGTGACGCTTGGTAGGAACAGATTTTTCACAGTGACTGTGAGGAAGTACAAGTCTTGCTTCAAGGCAGGAAGGATGGTTATGCTTTTGTTGGAAGCTGCGTAACTCCTCATTGTGGAGGGTTTTGGGTCCAGGAAACACCAGCGATGATGGAGGATGAGTGTGTTCTAGGGAATTCTGGATTCCTGGATTCCACCGGTCAGTGGTGTCTAAGGCGATGCCAAACACAGTTCAGCAGCATCTGCGCCCCTGCTGGCTCAGTGGCAAAGAATCTGCCTGTCAGTGCAGGGGTCGAGAGTTCGATCTCTGGGTCGGGAAGATTCCCTGGAGACGGAAATGGTAACCCACGCCAGTATTCTTGCCCGGGGAATCTGATGGACAGAGGAGCCTGGCGGGCTGTAGTCTGTGGGGTTGCAAGAGTCAGACAGGACTGAGCGACTCAGTAACAGTAACGAGCAAGCAGTGCTGCAGACACCGCCAACACCGGTGGAAACAATGGCTGTGTCCCCGTCTTCAGCTATTCCTGTGATAAGTGTACACTGGGATGTCTGTATGTAGCAACACAGAACTATGATCCCTTAAAATCGAATATCACCGAGCATTTCCAGAAGATTCTGTGGCTTAAATTTGGCATTTGCTTCTTGCAGAGTGCAAGAAGCCATCTGAAATTTGGTCATGGCTTCTGGCCCATGCAACGGCTTCTCTTTCTTTTTTTCTATGAGTTAAGGGAAACAAAAGAACTTTTTAGTCTAAGTACTGCCATTCAATGTGACTTACATTCAGAAAGTCAGCTCTTGATGGTTAAAAAAGAACGCATTGGCTTTTGTACAGAGACAGGAGAAAAAAACAAGAAACAAATGCCTTTCTCTAAGGAAGACACACTAAAGTTATAGAGAAGTTTACTTTTCTTCACTAGAAAAGCATGAATCAGTTCACAAAAGCTGCTATTTAAATCATATCAAAGTTAAGATTCCTTTCTCTGGGGTTAGAAGAAGAATTTTAGACATTTCCTCATGAGAAGAAGAATGATTTGGTAACCGCCGACAGTTTGTTCAGTTGGGCTTTTGTTACATAAAGAAGGCTACCCACAGGTAAACTGTGAAGCCACTTGTACTAATTACTGTTTAAACATGTACTGATTCAAAGTCAAAAAGGAGACTGGATGGTTTCAAGAAACCCAGTAAAATGATCTAATAAACATCTCTTAATTGGATACTTCTCGAGAGTCCCTTGGACTGCAAGGAGATCCAACCAGTCCATTCTGAAGGAGATCAGCCCTGGGATTTCTTTGGACGGAATGATGCTAAAGCTGAAACTCCAGTACTTTGGCCACCTCATGCGAAGAGTTGACTCATTGGAAAAGACTTTGATGCTGGGAGGGATTGGGGGCAGGAGGAGAAGGGGACGACCGAGGATGAGGTGGCTGGATGGCATCACTGACTCGATGGACGTGAGTCTGAGTGAACTCCGGGAGTTGGTGATGGACAGGGAGGCCTGGCGTGCTGCGATTCATGGGGTCGCAAAGAGTTGGACATGACTGAGCGACTGAACTGAACTGAACTGAATTGGATACTTTTTGCTCTGCTCAAAGAAGGAATAGTTGTTCTTGTAAATGACTGAACTGGAGGTTTGTATCCCTTTGGACAAGTTCCTCAGCCTTTTCCACGCCCCAGGCTCCTGGCAGGGCTGATAAGCAAGGTGGTGGGGGCTGGGGGCTTCCTGGGCAGTCCAGTGGTTACAACTTCGCCTTCCAAGGCAGGGGGTGCAGGTTCCATCCCTGGTCAGGGAACGGAGTTTCCACATGCCTTGCAGCTGAAAATGCCAAAGCCTAAAGCAGAAGCAATGAGCAAATGCAATCAAGACTTTTAAAATGGTACACAAAAAAAATCTTAGAAATAAGCAAGTGTGAGTGTCATGCCGGCGGTGGGGAAGGAATTCATACAAGCGGCTGTGTCCCGGGGATGGAAGGGCGCCTGGACAGTCCTTGTTAGGAGGAGCCCGCTGACGCTCCTCTGGCAGGAGGAGCCCGTCCTCGGCGCCCTGGGCGGGTGCTGCCTAGCGCTCAGCTGTTCTGCCCTTTGTGACCCCAAGGGCTGTAGCCCGCCAGGCTCCTCTGTCCATGGGATTCTCCAGGCAAGAATAGTGGAGTCGGTTGCCATTTCCTTCTCCAGGGGATCTTCCCGACCCAGGAATCAAAGCCGCGTCTCCTGCGCTGGCAGGCAGGTTCTTCACCTCTGAGCCCTTAGGCAAGCCTGTGCTGCTCCGTAGTTGGTCCCAACAGAAGGACTCAGCTTCGGCTTTGCTCCTGTTTCCGCATTCAGGATCTGCAGCCTGTCCGACTCATCCTCAAAGCATCTTCCCAGAATCTGACATCTTTTCTTACCTCCCGATTCCCACTCACTGCTTGATGTAACGTGATGTCTCGTCTGTGCTGTAGGTCTGGATGCTTTTTTTTTAATGTCCTTGTCCTGACTCTTTGCTGAGCAGCTTCAGACCTTAGTGGGTCATGTTGGCGTCTCTTCCTCATCCACACCTCAGAGGCTGAGATGACTGTTAATGTCTGTTTGCAGAAAACTTTCAGCCTCTCCGTTAAAACCCAACCCCCACACCACAGCCTGCTGGTTTCCTACCTCAGTTGATCAATTACGCTATTTTGTACTGTTAGCTGTTTGTTTTTATACTGTTTGTTTTTATATATTGAACACATTCACTCTCATTCAGCTCCACATCATGTTAAGTACTTAGGATAAAAAGGCCAGTAAAGCAGATGTGATACTGTTATGTAGATCTTTACTTCTAATGAGGGAGGTGGATAAGAAAGTGACAGGCAGTGTACACTGTGATTCATACTGTAGAGATGACATAAGGTGCTCGGACGGCAGAGGAGAAGGGGCAATCCATGCCAGGTGATGAGAGACAGATTTCTACAGGCAGTGATGTCAGCAATGAGTTTTAAGGGCCATCCAAAGTTGCTAGATGGAGGCTTGTTCATGCCACCTCTGAGGTTGATGTCAGCTGGCCCTTGGGCGGGGCTGTTGACCGGAACACCTTCCCATGGCCTCTCCATGCGTCCTGAGCCTCCCAACGACACAGGGGCTGCGTGTGAGGAAAGGTGTCCTGAGACACAGTCAGACAGGCGCTGTGTGCCCCTTTAGGACCCAGACCTGGGTGTCGCGTAGATTCAATCCTCTGAATCGAGACTGGAGAAATTCACAAAGGTCCTTTGACTGCAAGGAGAGTGCTGAGGACCCCGCGTCTTTCTGGTGCAGCGTCAAGATTCTGGACTGGAAGCACCGCTGTGGATAGTTTCTGAAAACCCAGTCTGTCCTTTGTCCATGCAGTTCACACCCTCTTACACACGAAACAAACCCACACTCTCCTCAAGACATCTGAGGTCTCATTATGGCATCGGACTTGGGTTCCTGGTCCAGGACCCTAGCATTCACGTGAGGCTTCTCCACTGCAGTTCCATAAGTGAGACCCTCAAAGACAGTCATCCCCCTTCTAAGACCTGTGAGCAAAGGGGGCAAATTATATGCTCTGGCCCAGCCCGGCCTACAGTGGTGCGACCAGTTTAGGGCAAGTGCTGCAGACACCCCCTTTCAAAGAGGAAGGCCGCCTTCAGTCACTGCTCAGTGTCAGTTCTGAAAGCTGTCGGGGCACGTTTGTGGTTTCCTTGATTAGGACACAGTCCTCTCGAGAGTGGACTCTCCATGCCTTCAGCCTCTGTCCTCTGGGTATCTTTCCTCTTCAATATTGAACTGTCCTGCCCTTGCAACTGAGTGATGCTCTCAGCCTATTACCTGCACATAATAGTCAAGGCTCAAAGACCGTCTTTAATTTTTGTTGTTGTTGTTGCCATGTCTCTGGCCCTTTTAGTCAAAGCTTTCAGTTCACAAGATGTTGGCACATAGAGTAACGAGCTGGGGTGGCTGGACCGAGAGTGGAGGGTGAACTGTTAGGAGATGAAGCAGGACAGGGAGGCAAAAGCAGGTCTGTGTACCAAGCATACGAGTCGGAGCCTTTCCACTGGGCACACTGCAGAGATGCCCATTCTGCTCCATATTCTCTTTTGCTATAATTTTTTTTTTTACTTTTTCATGAAAGTATTTTTACTGCTTAAAAATAACTGTTGTTGTGTTCAGAGGAGATATGTCTATAGGCTTGAATTCTAGAGCAGCTTATACCAACAACCTGTGTTTTCTAGAGGAATACAGATTCTGTTAATAGACTGTGATAAGAGTCAGGGACATAAAATACATAAAGGGTTTTTTTTTTTTTTCTTTCTAAACCTTCATCGGTGTCCAGTTTTAAGCTTGCAAATATTTGTGACTATATTGTTTTTTTAAATCAATAACTTTGCCTGTTCAGAAAAGTTAGTTTTCTCAAAAACATTTTTTTCTATGATGTCTTACATTGCTATCCAGTTTTTCTCAAGTCAAAGGACTGAGTAAAAGAGAAAAAGCTGAAAACCACCAGAGACTGTATTCCCCTCAGTTCATCGTTCCATGGAGAAGTTTTATAGGCTATCAATCGCGCACTACAATGCTGTCACAGATGGTTTCATAGAAGGTGCACAAAGATGCAAATAAAGAAGAGAAAAAACAGGAGTGATGAAAGAATAAGATTAGAGACAAATGGGTCATTGAACACTGAAGTGTCTTTCATTCAGTTCGACGTAACCAATGTTTTTATTGAACGCTTGCTCTATTTGCTGAGCTTTTTGAGAGATATACAGCTGAAGAGGGTGTGGTCCTTGCTTTTTTGGAGGTTATGAACTGTTGTGAGGATGTGGAGTAAGTGTTATAATTCTGTGTGATTAGTGCAATCATCATATACACCATGAAATGACAGCCTAAAAGGTCACTCCTAGCTATGGCTTCAGGGAGTCTTTTCAGAGGAGACAGAATTTAAGCTTGATGGCAAATAATGTGTCCAATTTGGGCAGGCATTCCACATATATAAAAGTGGTAAGAAAAAAAGACAGGAGGATATATAGGATGTCTTCTAGAAAGGCTGAATACTTTATTTTGTTGAAAAGGAGAAATAGTAAGGAATGAACTAGAATGGCAAATTGTAACTGGATCTTATAAGATCTGAAACTCCAAAGAAAGTTATCTCTTTTTCCTGTGGGATCTAGGATGTTATTGAAGATTTAAGGGACACTATGATGCATTATTTGACAATGATTTTTAAGAATATGTGTCTGAAATCTCTGAGTGATAGTTCAGAATTGACCACATGGAGTTAAGTTTTGCACAGTCAGAGACTTAATCTAATTCATGTGTATATTTTTAGACTGCCAAGAGAATTGGTCTGTGCATAGTTTTGGAGAGTGTTGATAAATTTACTCTGAATAAATAATGGTGAAAAAGGCTAAACTCCATTTAGCTGCTCCATTTCAATACCTGTTTACTTATGAGTGAGATTACAAAAGTGGTGGATCTAAAAATTATGAAAGTCCAAAGTCTTAAACTTGGAAAGTGTCACCATGTCACAAAAACATAGGTTTTCTCCGTCTTTATTTAGCTGTATTGCGATGGGTGACCTTTTTTCTTAGAGTCGAATACGTATGTTAGAATTTGTAAGCTATGTAGTCATGAGGACTCAGTTGCGGTATCTTATCTGAGAAGAAGGCCTTGGCAGCTAAGCTAGCCCTCGGGTCTCCTAACTGCTTTGTGTATCAGTTTCACCACCTCTACAGCAGGAGTATTCACAGCTCGTGGGGCTGCTGCGAGGCTTAAAATGAGCTAATGTGTGTGCACTGCTCTGTCGCTGTCCCGTCGCTGAGGCAGGCCTGACTCTGCGGCCCCACGGGCTGCAGCACGCCAGGCTTCCATGCCCTGCCCCATCTCCCTGAGTTTGCGCAAACTCATGCCATTGAGTCAGTGAGCCTTACGTTTTATTATTGCTTTTGTTTTATTAACAATTACTGTTTTTTTAAATATATATACGTATATATAATTTGATATAGAATGTGTCTGATGCTGAAGCTCCAATACTTTGGCCACCTGATGCGAAGAACTGACTGCTTAGAAAAGACTCTGATGCTGGGAGAGATTAAAGGTAGGAGAAGAAGGGGATGACAGAGGACGAGATGGTTGGATGGCATCACCAACTCAATGAACATGAGTTTGAGCAAGCTCCTGGAGATAGTGAAGGACAGTGAAGCCTGGCGTGCTGCAGTCCATGAGGTTGCAAAGAGTCAGACATGACTGAGCGGCTGAACTGACTGATAGAATGTGTCACCCTGTGGTCTAGGACTAAGAGTATTTATATTCTGTTAGGAATACTTTGCTGTGTACTTAGTCGCTCAGCCATGTCTGCCCTTTGTGACCCCATGGACTGTAGCCCACCAGGCTCCTCTGTCCATGCGATTGTCCAGGCAAGAAGACTGCAGTGGGTTGCCATTTCCTTCTCCAGGGGATCCTCCCAGGGATCAAACTCCTGTGTTGGGAAGTGGGTTTTTACCACTGTGCCACAGACCAGAGTAAAACATTTACTGAAATCGCAAAGTAAAAATTTATAATCCTAATCAGTTTACACAAAAAGAAATGCAGATGGTTATTAGTAGATAAAATATTCAGTTTTACTATTAATCATACAAATAAAGATAAATATAATATTGAGCTACCCTCTGGGATACTGAAAGCAGAACTCCCGAGGTCGGTAGGTGTCCAATATGCTACTGGAGATCATTGGAGAAATAACTCCAGAAAGAATGAAGGGATGGAGCCAAAGCACAAACAATACCCAGCTGTGGATGTGACTGGGGATAGAAGCAAGGTCCGATGCTGTAAAGAGCAATATTGCACAGGAACCTGGGATGTCAGGTCCATGAATCAAGGCAAATTGGAAGTGGTCAAACAGGAGATGGCAAGAATTCTCCAGGCCAGAATACTGGAGTGGGTAGCCTATCCCTTCTCCAGGGGATCGTCCCAACCCAGGGATCAAACCCAGGTTTCCCACTTTGCAGAAAGATTCTTTTAACAGCTGAGCCACAAGGGAAGCCCAAGAATACTGGAGTGGGTAGCCTATCCCTTCTCCAGTGGATCTTCCCAACCCAGGAATCGAACCAGGGTCTCCTACATTGCAGGTGGATTCTTTACCATCTGAGCTGTGAGGGAAGCCCCTTGCTGACAAGAAAGACTCAATTTAGGAAAAATAGTATGTATAATACAACTCGATTATTTTAAGAAATAATACAAATGCATCTGCCCAGAAGAAGCATGGAACAATTTACAGAGTTTATGTTTCTTTCCTTTGCTTTGCTTGACTGTCTATTCATTCTAGATTGAGTGCATAAGTAATATAAACTTTTAGGAGGCTGTTGTGATGGTCTAGACCAGGGGTTATAAAATTTTTCTATAAAGGATCAGGTAGTATTTTCAGTTTCACGGATCATACAACATCTGCTGTAACTACTCAACTAGGACTTCGTGGTCCACAAGCATCCTTAGACACTCCAATAAGACTTGACTTACAAAGACATGCAGGGAGTGGGATTTAGTCAGTGGGCCACCGTCTACCAACTGAGGTCAGACAAGTGGTGGCAGGTGCCCCACTGTGAAAGCGACACTTAGGTTAGAAAGTGGGAACATTGCCAGAGGAGTTTCAAAGATGTCGCTCCTGTGGAACTCATAGGTCTCGACGACAGTCTGCAAAGCTGAAGAGAAGGGGTGAGTTGAGGATGCCAGAAGATTCAAGTTTGGACGTCAGCATGGAAGGATACTGAGTGATGCTATCAGTCAGTGCAGGGAACTCAGGAGAAGGACCAGATCTTTGAAGAGCAGCATAGAGTTAGCTTGGGGTGGATGACACGCTGAGGTTGCGGGAAGGCATTTGCCCGCGTGGATCTGACAGAGGAATGCAGTGAGGCGTGGAGCTGAGCGTTTAGACTCATCAGCACGTTGTGACAACTTGATAATGGACATTGTGGACATTGACGAGATACTGGCATTTAAAGACATCAGTGTGAATGTGAGAGTTGGCCTGCAAAGAAGGCTGAGCGCCAAATAATTAAAGCGTCTGTCTACAATGCGGGAGACCTGGGTTCGATCCCTGGGTCAGGAAGATCCCCTGGAGAAGGAAATTGCAATCCACTCCAGTACTATTGCCTGGAAAATCCCATGGATAGAAGAGGCTGGTAGGCTACAGTCCATGGGGTCGCAAAGAGTCGGACACGACTGAACGACTTCACTTCACTTCACTTCCTACTGTGGTGCTGGAGAAGACTCTTAAGAGTCCCTTGGACTGCAAGGAGATCCAACCAGTCCATCCTAAAGGAGATCAGTCTTGAATGTTCACTGGATGGACTAATGCTAGAGCTGAACCTCCAATACTTTGGCCATCAGATGCAAAGAGCCTACTCATTGGAAAAGACCCTAATGTTGAAAAAGATTGAAGGTGGGAGGAGAAGGGGTGGCAGAGGATGAGATGGTTGGATGGCATCACCAATTCAATGGACACGAGTTTGAGGAAACTCCAGGAAATAGTGAAGGACTGGGGAGCCTGGTATGCTGCAGTCCATGACGTCGCAAAGAGTCGGACATGACTGAGTGGCTGAAAAACAGCAGCAAAGACATCAGTGTTACTCACAGGGGCTTTAGGAAACCCAGACTCATCTCTGAAGAGGTACCAAAGTGTTTAGAATGCTTGTGATCATCTGTCTACCCCCCTCTCTCCTCAAATTCAGGACTAGCATCCTCTTGAATTTTAGTAGCAGAGAGTGTGAAAGGACTCCCTGATAAGAAGGACTAACTACCCCGTTAGTCCCCCAAAGCTTAGTGCTACAACCAGATCAGACATCAAAACTACCTGTTTTTAGGAATTTTGTCCTAGGAAGCCAACCTTCTGCTGGACAATTGAAGCAGACAGAAGCTATTTCCATTTCAAGAAACTCATTATGATATGCATTGCCCTGTTAAGGAATTAAAATGGCTTTTCTGTTTTATTCCATACAAATATTGTAAGTAATTTAGACTTCTTGTTGAAGCTCACTCAGCAGTTTAATAAAGACAGGTGTCCTACTGGGCAGTATAGTGGCTTAAAAAACAGACCTGAAGCCACAAACAGAACACTTTGCACGGACTTGACCTCTCTCTTCCCCTTGCGGCTGCCTTCCTAGTGATACTGTCATTAGTATTCAGAGATGTAGTTATTCAAATAAAAAATTTTCGAAGCCAAGTTCAAATGTTTCCATCTGAAAATTATCTTGATATTTTGGCCTCAATGAAAAAATAGGAAATGGGAAAGAGATCTAGGGCAAATTTTTAATGATATGGATTTTTCCCCTCTCACATAGTGTGAAAGTTGCCGGGGTTGCCAGCAGCACTAAAACAGTCAGACCACTTTCAGAAATTCAGTCACCTCTTAAACACTTAGAGGCCGAATGGAGTGAAAACCCGCTTTCAGAAGAGTTTCCAAGCAAGTAGAAAGTTTCCACACCCTACATCTTGTACAAAAAGAGATGGAAACTGGGCTCCGTCTGCCAAGAAGTCTGAATGGTTGTGTCACACGCTGTTGAACATTATAATCAGCAATAAAAATGGGAACATGTTTGATGCTATATTAAAATGCACTCCGAAAAGTGTAGCCTAATAATATTTTTGGATTTATTTTATTTCATTTTTTTTGCAATGCTAACAGTGTTTCCACACTCTCAATAACAATAAGAAAAACAAAAGAGGGGGAAAGAAATGAAATAAAAAATCAGCATACTGAATTCATGTACTGAAAAAGCTGCTTTTTCTCCCTCAAAAATCACTTGGAAAAATCCTAGTTTTGTCTATCTAATAAGCCAAAGATTAGACATTTATTTTTTATTTTTTCTGATTATGAACATAATAAATGCTTGTATAAAAATTCAAATGATTCAGAAAAGTATAGGAAGAAATTCAAAGTTACTCCATATTTCTGAGATAACCAGATACATACCAACATCTGACTGCAATTATGTGTATATAAATATTTAGTTTATATATAATATTGTGTATCCATAATTTTGCATAGATGGGTGCACATTTGGG
Organism: Cephalophus harveyi; assembly: GCA_006410635.1. Taxonomy (NCBI): domain Eukaryota; kingdom Metazoa; phylum Chordata; class Mammalia; order Artiodactyla; family Bovidae; genus Cephalophus; species Cephalophus harveyi. The sequence goes on from SJYT01008754.1 coordinate 24,266, forward strand.
GTTTTGTTTATCCAGCTTTTTTAAAAAAAGTGAATGAAGGATTCTTTAAATTCTATCATACTTTACATTGTCCCCTACCCCTTTCTTGCCCCCACCCACCCCACCGTTGACCACTAGTTTGTTTTCTATATCTGTGAGTCTGTTTCTGTTTTGCTGTACACATTTGCTTGTTTTATATTTTTAGATGCCACATATAATGGCATATATTCACATACAGTGAATTTCTCTGTTTGATTTATTTCACTAACCATAATATTCTCTTAGGTCCGTCCATGATGCTGCAAATGGCAGAATTTCATTGGTTTTTACAGCTGAGTGGTATTCCAGTCTGTATTTATGCCATGTCTCTCTGATGCATTCGCCGGTTGATGGACGTATGAGCTGCTTCACTATATCGGCTGTTGTACATAGTTCCGCTGTGAACATCAGGGTGCGTGAATCTTTTCCAATTAGTGCTTTCCCTTTCTCTGGATATATACCTCGGTGTAGAATTTCTGGATCACACAGCAGTTCTATTTTTAGGTTTTTTGAGAAACCTCCATGCTGATTTCCATAATAGCTGCACCAATTTACATTCTGATCAACAGTGTGCGAGGTTCCATTTTCTCCATATCCTCGCTAACATTTTATATTTGTAGACTTTTTGATGATAGTCATTCTGACAGGTATGAGGTAATATCTCATTGTTTTGATTTATTTTTCTCGGATAATTAGCAGTGTTGAATATTTTTTCATGTACCTGTTGCCCATCTGTATGGCATTTTGGGGAGAATGTCTGTTCAGTTCTTCTGCCCATCTTTTCATTAGGGTTACTTTTTGTCTTGTGTTGTACGAGTTGTTTCTATATGCTGGCTCTTAACCCCTTATTGGTAATACCATTTGCAAATATTCTCCCATTTAGTGAGTCTTCCATTTTGTTGACGGTTTCCTCTGCTCTGCAAAAGCTTTGAAATTTAATTTGGCCCCATTTGTTTATTTTTGTTTTTATTTCCTCTGCTTTAGGAGATAGATCCAAAAAGATATTGCTGTGGTTCATGTCACTGAGTGTTCTGTTTATGTTTTCCTCTACGAGTTTTACAGAATCTGGTCTTACATGTAGGTCTCAATCCATTTTGAGTTTATTTTTGTGTATGGTGTTAGAGACTGTCCTAATTTCATTCTTTCACATGTAGCTGTCCGATTTTCCCAGCACCACTTACTGACGAGACTGTCTCTTCTCCATTGTACATTCTTGCCTCCTTTGTCAAAGATTAATTAAACATTAGTGTATGAGTTTATTTTGGGGATCTCTTTTCTGTTCCACTGATCTGTGTGTCTGTTTCTGTGCCAATAGTCAACTTTTTTCATCAACAAAATTGAGTTGATATTTTTTCAAGTCGATAAATATGGATCTACCACTTGATTCTAGGTCTTATTGCTTTATTTATTATTCTACTACATGTACATTACACAATTTACTTCTTTACTCTTTTGATCATTTAACTATTTTCAGTTCTTTGCTATTTGAATAGCACTAGAATAAATACTTTTCGTCTGATTGTCTTACTAGCATAACTTACTGAAACGAGAATTCATTCATTTATTCCTTTGTTCAGCAAGTATCTATAGACTGCCTGCACTATGGTGGGTATTGGCTTAAGCACTGGGGATATCAGGGGTGACTACACAACTGTTTCTGGTAGAGCTTACATTTTCAGGAGAAAGAAAAAGATCATAAATGAGTGAATAATTGACTCAGATTACTATAAGTGTTATGGCAAAAATAATGCTGAGTGACAGTCTAAAGATGGGAGTCTCATTTAGATGGAGTGACCAGGAAGCCATCACTGATGAAGGAACATTTGAACCGAAATCTAAATGTTAAAGTGAATTCTGGTGTTTAAAGATCTGGAGCAGATTTCTTTCACCAGTGTTTTATAGTTTTCTATGTATAGGTCTTTAGTTTCTTTAGGTAGATATATTCCTAAGTATTTTATTCTTTTCATTGCAATGGTGAATGGAATTGTTTCCTTAATTTCTCTTTCTATTTTCTCATTATTAGTGTATAGGAATGCAAGGGATTTCTGTGTGTTGATTTTATATCTTGCAACTTCACTATATTCATTGATTAGCTCTAGGAGTTTTCTGGTGGAGTTTTTAGGGTTTTCTATATAGAGGATCATGTCATCTGCAAACAGTGAGAGTTTTACTTCTTCTTTTCCAATTTGTGCTGAGGTCCAGCCCCCGCAGGATCCAAGGGAACCTGAAGGAAAAACGGCGTCAGTGGATGATTTAGAGAGAGATAAGGAAAGAATATTGCAGATAAGAAAATAGAGGAGAGAAATAGGCTGATATTCCTTGGTTTACATAGAAAGCCAATAAAACTCCGAGACAAGAAGTTTGCCCTGTTCACGGAGGCCACATGTGCCCTCCTGGTCTCCCGAGGGAGTGAAGACGCAGAATGTCTTCCCGTTCAGGTCTTAGAAACCCAGGCAGATAAGTGAATTTAGGGAGCCTCTATGCTCCAAGGGATCAGGCTGAAAAAGAGAGGGCAAGGGAGAGAGAGAGAATGACTGATATGGGGTGACCAAGCTTCTTCGGTGAGTGAGGCCCAATTACTTTATTTTTCAAAAGGTACTTTTATACCTTGCCTTATATATAGAGGGAAATGAAAGATGCAAGGTCATACAGAGTCAGCCCAAACATTCCAGCAGTTTTGCCCTTATCAAAACCAGGATTTTCTCTGCATACCTTTCCCACAAATGATGTTGTGTACAGTATCTCCTGGCCTTAGAGGCCTGTGAACATTTTATGACCCTTTTTGATAAAGGCTGCTCAACCAGAAAACTTATTTTCCCTCTAAGTGTTTTTTCTTTATATTTCTAATCTATGTCAGCCTCAGAAAATGCTAAACAGAGTCACATTTTTCACAGAGCAAAGGTGCAGTGAGTTACAAGAAAGAACCAATTAGCTCAAAGGTCTGATGTGGTTAATTTCAAGGCTCTACTTGTTTTTCTTACATTCTCACTATGTTAACTAATGCATTCCCAGGTGCACAGTGGATAAGAGATATGGGAACTTAGCAACAAGCACTGGCCCTATAATAAAATCCTACACCAGCACTATTCTAATAACTTTTAACTCTTTGAAAGGCTCTATGTTTTAGGCTTCTCATGCCTCTCACAGTTGGGGGGCTGTAAACAATCACATGAGTAGTTGTAAAAGTCTGGATAAACCTGCTAAGCAAGCTAGAATGCTAACAGAGGGGGTTTGATTTGAAATATTCCTCTCATGTCCAAGAGGCTTATTAGCTAGAGCCCTAAGTTGATTTTCTCCAGAGAAAGGTGGTTGGGGATAGCCCCCTGTTATTGTCAGAGGAGTTGGTGAAAGTCATGAAATAGTAAAACAGAGAGATTCTAGTTTTGGGGTAGATGCTTGAGAAAGCCTAGGGAGCCCCTTGAGTCCTGAAGCCTTGCTAAACAGTTCTCTTCCACATGACCTTGTCATGGGTGGGATCTCCCATGGTGGCTCCCAGCAAATTTGAATTCTTTTATTTCTTTTTCTGCTCTGATTGCTGTGGCCAAAACTTCCAAAACTATGTTGAATAGTAGAGGTGAAGAAATCAAAGAGGACACTAATAGATGGAGAAATATACAATGTTCATGGATCAGAAGAATCAATATAGTGAAAATGAGTATACTACCCAAAGCAATCTATAGATTCAATGCAATCCCTATCAAGCTACCAACAGTATGTTTCAAAGAGCTAGAACAAATAATTTCACAATTTGTATGGAAATTCAAAAAACTTTGAATAGCCAAAGCAATCTTGAGAAAGAAGAATGGAACAGGGGGAATCAACCTGCCTGACTTCAGGCTCTACTACAAAGCCACAGTCATCAAGACAGTATGGTACTGGCACAAAGTCAGAAATATAGATCAATGGAACAAAATAGAAAGCCCAGAGATAAATCCACTCACCTATGGACACCTTATCTTTGACAAAGGAAGCAAGAATAAAGACAATCTGTTTAACAAGTGGTGCTGGGAAAACTGGTCAACCACTTGTAAAAGAATGAAACTAGAACCCTTTCTACCACCATACACAAAAATAAACTCAAAATGGATTAAAGATCTAAATGTAAGACCAGAAACTATAAAACTCCTAGAGGAGAACATAGGCAAAACACTCTCCGACATAAATCACAGCAGGATCCTCTATGACCCACCTCCCAGAATATTGGAAATAAAAGCAAAAATAAACAAATGGGACCGAATTAAAATTAAAAGTTTCTGCACAACAAAGGAAGCTATAAGCAAGGTGAAAAGACAGGCTTCAGAATGGGAGAAAATAATTGCAAATGAAGCAACTGACAGAGAACTAATCTCAAAAATATTCAAGCAACTCCTGCAGCTCAATTCCAGAAAAATAAATGATCCAATCAAAAAATGGGCCAAAGAACCAAACAGACATTTCTCCAAAGAAGACATACAGACACATGAAAAGATGCTCAACATCACTCATTGTCAAAGAAATGCAAATCAAAACCACAATGAGGTACCATTTCACACCAGTCAGAATGGCTGCTATCCAAAAGTCTACAAACAATAAATGCTGGAGAGGGTGTGAGAAAAGGGAACCCTCTTACACTGTTGGTGGAAATGCAAACTAGTACAGCCACTATGGAGAAGAGTGTGGAGATTCCTTAAAAAAACTGGAAATAGAACTGCCTTATGACTCAGCAATCCCACTACTGGGCATACACACTGAGGAAACCAGAATTGAAAGAGACACGTGTACCCCAATGTTCATTGGAGCACTGTTTATAATAGCCAGGACATGGAAGCAACCTAGATGTCCATCAGCAGATGACTGGATAAGAAAGCTATGGTACATCTACACAATGGAGTATTACTCAGCCATTAAAAAGAATGCATTTGAATCAGTTCTAATGAGGTGGATGAAACTGGAGCCTATTATACAGAGTGAAGTAAGCCAGAAAGAAAAACACCAATACAGTATACTAGTGCATATATATGGAATTTAGAAAGATGGTAACGATAACCCTGTATGCGAGACAGCAAAAGAGACACAGATGTATAGAACAGTCTTGGACTCTGTGGGAGAGGGAGAGGGTGGGATGATTTAGGAGAATGGCATTGAAACATGTATAATATCATATATGAAACAAGTCACCAGTCCAGGTTCCATGCAAGATACAGGATGCTTGGGGCTGGTGCACTGAGATGACCCAGACGGATGGTAAGGGAGGGAGGCGGGAGGAGGGGTTCAGGATGGGGAACACGTATACACCTGTGGTGGATTCATGTTGATGTAGGGCAAAACCAATACAATATTGTAAAGTAATTAGCCTCCAATTAAAATAAATAAATTTATATTTAAAAAAAGATCTGGAGCAGGGATGTGAGGGTGAGTGAGAGCAGGGTGATCAGTCAGTGTATATTTCACTAATCTACAGGGGAGTCAAAGAAGAAGGAATTTTGTGGGGCAGGAATTATAGACGAAGAATTCTGTATAAATTGTGTTACCCTTGAAGTGCCTCTTAGACACAATTGTAGATACACATTAAGTCATTGGAGATCTGAATTTGGAGCTCAGGAAAACTGTAAGCAATAGAGAAGGAAGTGTGGACAGCATGCATCAGCATGTGAGAAGCGAGAAAGGCTTGGGAGCTGGAGCTCAAACTTAAGGAGAAAACAAGGAAATGAGGAGGGCTGAGGATTCATCCATGGAGACAGCAAAAGTTTAAATGCTTAGATGCTGAACTGAAGAGGGGACGGCATGAGGACAGGCAGAGAAGATGGCCATCTGCAAACCAAGGGGAGAGACTGCAGTAGAAACCATCCATCAACACCTCAATCTGGGACTTCTAGCCTCTAGAAATGCAAGAAAATACAATTCTGTTGTTTCAGCCACCCAGTGGCACCTTGTCATCATGATAGCACTAACAAGCACGATACAAAAAAGTATCATGAGTATAGCAAAAAAGGAGTTGGTCAATAAATTATATGTTCAGCTGACCACACAGAGTAGTTGGCAGGAGAAGCTGAGGATGACCGTGCTTGGAAAATGGGAGGTGGTGGTAAAGGAGCAAGATGTTGAAGGTGGTGAGGTTACTGGTGATGCCAAGGGTGCAATGCTGGCGGTGCTCAGCTTGGGCTGAGGAGGAGATCATGGGAGGAAGGAGCCAGGAGGGAGAGCATGGGGTACCTGGGGAGTCCTCCATGCAGATGCTGAAGTCACCCGCCAGGGCGGAGTGAGGAGGGGAGGGGTGAATCACGGAGAAAATATCCCACAAATGAGACAGCGAGAGTCATGAAGACATCCTGGGTGAGAATGCTGCCACCCGGGGCTTCCCTGGGAGTCCATGGCTCAGACTGCCCTCCCAATGTAGGGGGCCTGGGTCCCACCACTGGTCAGGGAGCTAGATCACGTGGCCTGACTGAGACCCAGTGCAGCCAGATAAAAAGATTAATGATTTTAAAGAAATGGCAGAGGTAATCCCCTGGAGAAGGAATGGCACCCCACTCCAGTATTCTTGCCTGGAGAATCCCATGGCCAGAGGAGCCTGGCTACAGTCCATGGGGTCGCAAAGAGTCGGACACGACCGAGTGACTTCACTCACTCACTCACTTACTCAAGTGTTAGGTAAGGTTTGATCACATCAAAAGTGGAAGGCGGGGAAAGCGTTAGGAAGAGATGGTGGTGAAGAAAGAATAGGACGTTCACCTGTAGACCCTGAGCACTTGGGGTCTGAGCAAAAGCAGGCCTTTACAGAGAAGATGGGCAAAGAGACAGAGTCTGCAGGGGGACCTCCAGGCTTACTCAGGAGAAGAAGGGGAAGGAAAAGACCAGAATCAGCGTCAAGGGCACGAGGAGTCTGCTTATTCTGGGGCATGAGTCCCATGCAGAATCCACACTGAAAGATACTATGTGTGTGCCAAGTCGTGTCCTTCATCGTGACTGTTTGCAACCCCATGAACTGTAGCCCACCAGGCTCCTCTGTGCATGGGATTCTCTAGGCACGAACACTGGTGTGGGTTGCCATGCCCTCCCCCCAGGGGATCTTCCTGACTCAGGGATTGAACCCTGGTCTCTTATGTCTCCTGCATTGGCAGGCGGGTTCTTTCCCACTAGCACCACCTGGGAAGCAAAGTAAGACTGACTAATTTACTTATTTTTATATAGTTTTAGTTTTTCTCTCCCAGTTTTATTGAGATATCATGGACACATAGTACTGATAAGTGTAAGGCATACAGCATCATGATTTGTCTCACATACATCACAAAATGATCATAACAGTTTTCATGAACATCAAGCATCTCATATAGGTGCAACATTAAAGAGAAAAAGGTTTCTTTGTAATGAGAACTCAAGATTTACTCTAAGAGCTTTCATATATAACATACAGCAATATTAATTATGTTTATCATGTTGAACGTGACAATCACTCTCAGCTTAATGTAGATACATTGAAATCACTTTCCCTAATACCATACACAAAGATAAACTCACATTGGATCAAAGACCTAAAAGAAAGGCCACACTCTATAAAATCCTTAGAGGAAAGCATAGGTAGAACACTCTTTGACTTAAATTTCAGCAAGATCCTTTTTGACCCACCTCCTAGAGTAATGAAAATAAAAACAATAAGTAAATAAATAAACAAGCAAACTTAAAAGCTTCTGTGCAGCAAAGGAAACCATCAATTCAGTTCAGTTCAGCTGCTCAGTCGTGTTTGACTCTTTGTGACCCCATGGACTGCAACATGCCAGGCCTCCCTGTCACCAACGCCACCAACTCCCAGAGTTTACTCAATCTCATGTCCACTGAGTCAGTGATGCCATCAAACCATCTCATCCTCTATCACCCCCTTCTCCTCCTGCCTTCACTCTTTCCCAGCATCAGGGTCTTTTCAAATGAATCAGCCCTTCACATCAGGTGGCCAAAGTATTGGGAGTTTCAGCTTCAACATCAGTCCTTGCAATGAACACCCAGGACTTATCTTGTTTAAAGGGAACCATAAATAAGACAAAAAGACAGCCCTCAGAATGGGAGACAATGTTTGCAAATGAAGCAGCTGACGAATGATTAATCTCCAAAGTGGACAAGCAGCTCAGTTCACCCAGTTTCAGTTTAAGTGGAGAACGACTCACTGAGGCGGTGCGAACTGGTTTCCAAGCCTCAGAAGGCCCTGGAGTGTGTCTGGGTTGACGCGAGGTGCGCTGCTCACGGTGGAGCAGGTGCAGACGGCGGCACGTGATGCAGACGCGCAGGAGGTTATTCCTGAGGAGGCAGACCAGCTGCTGGCCCGGAGAAGAGCCACTGGCAGGTCTGTTTGTCCTGACAAGGGGGACTTTCAGTCTCCCCCTGTGAACCCCAGGTGGGAAGCCCCAACTGAAGAAGCTGATGTGTTTTATGCACGAGCCACGAGGGGCCGGCTTCATGATGACTGGGTTGCCCACCTGCTGAATATGCTCATTTTCCAGGTCACGATAGATCCTGTGGTAAGGAGCTTCCTTGCACATGACCCCCCATGTACCTTGTTGTTACAAAACTGTAAAACCATCTGGGAAGCTTTATCCAGTTTGCAATCTCAGCTTCCTGAAATGGGTCATGTGCTCAGTCATTTCAGACATGTCTGACTCTGTGCGACCCCATGGACTAGAGCCCACCAGGCTCCTCTGTCCATGGAGTTCTCCAGGCAAGAAGACTGGAGAGAGTTGTCATACCCTCCTCCAGGGGATCTTCCTGACCCAGGGATTGAACCTTGTGTCTCCTGCATTGGCAGGCAGATTCTTTATCACTAGTGTCTTACAGATGCTGAAAAAAACATTAGGTTTCTTAACAAGAGAATGGGAAGAGTCAAATGACTCTTCCCAGCAAGGTGGCACTCTTTAAAGAGTTCTTAAGAAATAAGGTGAATAAAGTGAATATTGATAGCAGCCAGACAAAGAGTAAAGAGAGAGGGAAGTGTCAGGACTCGTCCTTTGAGGGTGGGAGTTTGCAGGTGGTGGTTAAGGAATGAAATGAATAAAATGAACACTGACTGGCATAAAACTAAGGCTTTAATTTAGCACCAAAGGTTGAGAGTAACAGAGGATGAGATGGTTAGATAGTATCACCAACTCTAAGTACATGACTCTGAGCAAACTCCAGGAGATGGTGGATACTGGAGTGGGTTGCCATTTCCTTCTCCAGGGGATCTTCCCAACCCAGGGATTGAACCCTTTTCCCCTACATTGGCAGGTGGATTATTTACCACTGAGACACTTGGGAAGCCCCAGTATCACATAAAACTGTTGAAAAGACCATGCTATTTATATTACAAAAACTGAGAGGGACACTGGCCAAACTTTGGGATTTTTATGCTTTATATCCTCTTATAAGACTATATCCTTCAACTGAAGACTAGCTAAGTGGTTTAGAAGCAAAATAAATGTAGCAAAGTAGAAACACATCTTAAAAAGCTCACTACTTGGACTGTTTTCCTTTTTCAGCAATTTCTTTTTTAAAAAATATTCCTAATCCCACTACCTTTTCCTGTTGATAAATGTGCAGGAGTGAAATGCCAGTCCCTTGAGTGAATTGGAAACTCTTCATGTCTACAATCAAACGCTTGGCTAACGTCTTGCATTTCTTTTTGTATTTAATTAGACATTAAAGATATAGAGACATTATTTTCTTGGAAAGTCTGACTCTTTGCATGACTAAGCCTTAATTAAAACAAGGACCTGGTTCTGCTTCTGCTGGGTCCTAGGGAGGAAGTACCCAAGAAAATCACTTGATAAGCCTCTCTTTTGAAACATGTAACTCCAGCTCCTTACAAAGGAGTGAGAAATAAAAGCTTGTACCCACTCCTACATTTAGTTTTCCCTAGATTTATTGCAGTTATAAGAAAGGGAATATTATATGATGGACTCTTCTCGATATTCATGAAAATGGTTCACATTTATGGAGCTAAGTACCAGCTACTGAGTACTGGTACTTAGAAGAAAGTGAAGAACTAAAGAGCCTCTTGATGAAAGTGAAAGAGGAGAGTGAAAAAGTTGGCTTAAAACTCAACATTCAGAAAACTAAAATCATGGCAAATAGATGGGGAAACAATGGAAACAGTGACAGACTTTATTTCCTTGGGCTCCAAAATAACTGCAGATGGTGACTACAGCTGTGAAATTCAAAGATGCTTGCTCCTTGTAAGAAAATCTATGACAAACCTAGACAGCATATTAAAAAGCAGAGATGTTGCTTTGCCAAAAAGGTCAGTCTAGTCAAAACTATGGTTTTTCCAGTAGTCATGTATGGATGTGAGAGTTGGACTCTAAAGAAAGCTGAGTGCTGAAGAATTGATGCTTTTGGACTGTGGTGCTGGAGAAGACTCTTGAGAGTCCCTTGGACTGCAAGGAGATCAAACAAGTCCATCCTAAAGGGAATCAATTCTGAATATTCATTGGAAGGACTGATGCTGAAGCTGAAACTCTAATACTCTGGCCACCTGATTAGAAGAACTGACTCATTGGAAAAGACCCTGATGCTGGGAAAGATTGAAGGCATAGGAGAAGGGGATGACAGAGGATGAGATGGTTGGATGGCATCACCCATTCAATAGACATGAATTTGAGTAAGCTCCGGAAGTTGGTAATGGACAGGGAAGCCTGGCATACTGCTGTCCATGGAGTCACAAATAGTCGGACACAACTGAGGGACTGAACTGAACTGACCAGCTGCTTTCATTGTACATAGATTATCTTAATTGACTACTCATAACAACAGTTCTGTAAAGTAAGTATTATTATCTCATTCATTTTTTATTTTTAAAATGCTATGAATTTTTGTTTGTAAAATTAAACATTAAATTTGATATATTTTATTAATTTTATTTTATTTTATAATTGCTTTACAGTGATGTATAACTTTTTACTGTACAGTGAAGTAAATCAGCTATACGTATATCTCCCCTCCTGTTTGGATTTCCTTCCCATTTGGGTCACCACAGAGTACGGAGGAGAGTTCCCTGTGCTATACAGTTGGTCCTCGTTAGTTCTCTATTTTCTACATAATGTCAATAGTATATCTGTATATCAACCCCAGTCTCCCAGTTCATCCCAGCCCCTTTTCCTTTTGTATCCATACCTTTGTTCTCTATGTCTGTGTTTCTATTTCTGCTTTGTAACTAAGATCATATATACTCGTTTTTTGTTTTTTTTTTTAGATTCCATATATATGCATTAATATATGATATTTGCTGTTCTTATTTATGTCATTTTGAGCATCTGATTCATTTTACAAGCAGATAAAGCATGAAAAGTTTACATATAAAGTGCCTGAGTTGCATATGTAATAAGTAATGGAATCAGGATTCAAATCTATGTTCAGTTCAGTTCAGTTCAGTCACTCAGTTGTGTCCGACTCTTTGTGACTCCATGAATTGCAGCACGCCAGGCCTCCCTGTCTAACACCAACTCCCAGAGTTCACTCAGATTCACGTCCATCGAGTCCGTGATGCCATCCAGCCATCTCATCCTCTGTCATCCCCTTCTCCTCCTGCCCCCAATCCCTCCCAGCATCAGAGTCTTTTCCAATGAGTCAACTCTTCACATGAGGTGGCCAAAGTACTGGAGTTTCA